>OZ010672.1:27018488-27128488 GCA_963932185.1 Troglohyphantes excavatus | reverse complement strand
TTCGATTTGAAAATGACTTACGTTCGTGTTTTAGTAATTTAGTATTTAACTGTTGATTCAATTTTTCAACAAGCACTACTAGCTTTTAAGGATGAATATTTTCTCCGTAATTTTCATTTTAAGTGACCCATTGTGAACGAAAGGTTGTTGATTAGATTTATTGATGTTTCCACGCATGAATGTGTAACCCCCTTCCATTAACGCCGATGTTTCTGAATGATAAACTGCCCTCAATTAGCGGATTTATTTTCATAGATTATAATCGATCATTAAAAGCATTAAAGAATTTCGCTCATAATTCATCACTGCAAGATGCTTAACGTGCAGAAAATTGGATCGAGTCGAAAATTTCTGACAGAATGAATTTAATTCGTCTCGTATATCGAATAATATTCTTTCATAACAAAATATATTTTACAATGCAAAATTTATCGGTTTAATTTGAAATTATCTGATGTAAAATCATATATATTTTTTCTGCAGTAAAGATCCTATTTACGCCCCAACAGATCTTAACACATTTGGTATCAAAAGAAAGAGAATTTTTATGGACCAGTACTTTCATCTCATAAAAAGCAAGTTTTTTTTTTAAATATGCGTTAAAAATAATTCATTTTAACGTTTATTTAACAAGCTGATAATAATGCTGCCATCTATGAACAGACCGTTATTTTTTTAATTTAAATTAGTAATAGTGTATATTCTACATTCTGTGTATAAGTTAAAATTATAAATGTCCCTGTTTGCATAAGTTATTTTTAAAGTTTTTTAGATGCATTAATAATGTAAAATTTATTTGCAATACTTGTTTTAGAAAAAAATAACATTTATAACACTTTTGAGATGATGAATAACATTGAATCCAATTCATTTTAACTATTGTCTCGGGCAAAATTACAAATCATCATCTGATGTTAACTGTCATTTTGTCAACTTATAAATTCAATAGCAGAATTCAACTATGTAGTTCTCAAAAAGACTATCCACACCGTACTGTTTTTTTTAAACTAAATATTAATGGAATTTTTAAATATTGTACAATTTAGGATTCAGTTTCCTAATTAGATTAAATTATTCCGTAATGTCAGTTGTATATAGCTTATTGTTCTAGTGCATGAATTTAAAATTCGACGATATTAAATTTATTCAAATATGATATGATTACGATTTAGCGATATTTCAATCTCGTATCTAAAAGTTGTCTAAAAAAAGTATTTTAATAATATGCAGTTATTTTTAACTGACCTAAAAAATAATAATATTAATTTTAGAATGAAGTGTTATATATGTAGAAAAAAACTCAAGTGATTTTAAATTTAAGTATTTAATACTTTTAAATCTGTTTTTACATAAACAACTCGAATATTAAGGTTAGATGAAATAATAGATATTTATCAAAATAATTTCATAGAAAATAGTTATGGCTGTTCTATACAGTTATTTATATTAAATACGGCATATATAAATAATACATCGTTTGCGATGTATTATTTATATATGCCGTATTTAATAATATGCAATTATTTTTAATTAATATTATATTATTTTAGTTAACATCATATTGCAATTTACTTTAATATAAATTAAATTAATATGATTTATGAAAATAAGGTAATGCTGCGTTTAGTATGGATGACAGATTTAATGGATCCGTGATCGCAGGATTGCGAGTTCAATGTTAAGGAAGAGTAAACAACCATTCGTCATGCTTTAAGACTTCTGAGGTTGCGCATCTTTTTCTTCAAAGTCCATTGCATTAAGCTTGCCAGGCTCAGTGCGATTCCGGTTGAAGTAACAACACTAGTATACTAACCATACGAATATTTTAAGTAATTCTCCCATTGGCTTTACGTCGATAAACACAAATGGTTAGTATTTTATGGTTAAAGGACATATACTGATATATTATTTGTGAAGCTTCTTTACAATTTCAAGTTTAATTTAATAATCATCATTTAACCAAAGATCGAGCCTTACACCCTCATCCCTAAATTGCAGCGTCCGAAACTTGAAAAAAAAATGGTTGGTTATAATTCTGAATCTATATTAAGTTGTATTTTCCGGCCATTTTTTTAATATTTTTTTGTATACTACTGACACTTGAACCCTCAGTCTGTGTATCAAAGGTTTCTTTTATTTACATTGTCATTGAATCCTTGTGCAAGTGCAGTGCGAGTTTAATTCAACAAACTATTTATTAATATTTATTAACATTATTTAGGGTTATTTTCAAGTCCGAGTCATTGTTAAATGAAAAATACATAAACTAAACTAAACAAAACATTCAAATTAATATATCAGAACACTTTTGGTACACAATATTAATAAATTATTCAACATTGAAATTTATAAACATTCGTAGAGTTTATAAATGCATTTCAATAGCATAAGTTTAATACACAAAGAAATATTGTTAACAAATCCAAATAATATTAAACTATAAAACTAAGTTTATGGTAGACGTAAGTTGTGTAATTCGTTAGACATAAGTTTCTTAAGCATCAGTTATGCATAAGTTTCTATATACCCACACAATGAATTTATAACAATTAAAATGAATTAATTATATTGAAAATGTCATATATATATATATATATATATATATATATATATATATATATATATATATATATATATATATATATATATATATATATATATATATATATATATATATATATATATATATATTTCTTTCTTTCTAGAACTATAATCTTTAGTCTTTTTTTAACTAAAGAAATAACATGAAAGTTTTACGTAATTTTATTAAATTTATCTTTTCATAACTTTATGGAATTGTTAATTAATAAATCCCATAAGTACAAGTTTTAAGGTTAAAGTATTTTTATTTGAAGTGAGATTCCCCTAACTTTGTTTATTATTGTAATAACTGCATTATGTTTTTACTTAAAAAAACTTGTTACCATTATTAGTTTAATGGCAAAGTATGAAATTATTTGTTCTTTAAAGTGAAATGGCTTTTCTTTTCAGAGCGTTATAGTTTTAAAAAATAATGCTCTTTTATGATTTAATTAGTTGTTATATTCATTATGTTTAATGTCTAGGGATGTTTTTAATTTGACTTTAAAAGCTGTGTTGTAAATTTCCATTACATAATCCACTATTTCAAACTTTACAGTTAAAACATGATTTGTCATTACATTGTTTGAAATACTTTACTTAAGTAATATATATAATACCTTAAAGATTACAAAGACGACAAGCAGCTTTATTCGTTGTAACGTTTTCTTAACTACTCAACTATAAATTATTACTCATCGTAGATCTGTTCCTCGGAAGATAGAGAAGATAGTTAATTTTTTCAATGTACCAGTCAAAATTGCGATATTATGTGTTTTTCACACAAAACACAGTATATTCTATATACCAACGGATGTATATTTTTTTACAGAACTCTATGTCCATATAAATTTACAGGCATATAAAAATTCGATATTCTCTCATGCGATAAAAGGACATAGTGTCGTATATCTCCGATGTATAGATATATAATCGTTATTAAGTAGATATTTTTTTTATTAATGATAACCAAAAAAAATAACTATATTGCCCAGAAAAATGCATTCGTTTAATTATTTTTACATATATGAGCGGCTTGGCCGCCAAGTGATCTAAGTCACAGAATCAAAAAATGAACTAATACACAATTTTCTAGGACTGGGCATCTAGATCTGTCATTAGGCCTAATGGTGTGGATCCTAGTTCAATAGGTTGCTCAAAACTAAGTTGCATGCCATTCTACTTAACATCATGGCCAAGGTGAGTTGCAAATTTTAAAATCTCTTATCTAGAAACTCAGTTTTGGACCAAACTTAGTTCGGCCAAGCCTCCCATATATAACCTTAATTACCATAAAATTACACTTAAAATCCTGGAAATGTTGTTGAATTCAAGGATACATATTGGTAACTTCTTCCTGGAAATGTTTAAACACAGCTAGAAAAATGTGTCCCTATCATTTCAATGTCATTTAACTAGTATATATTAAATGTAAAACTGTGAAATGTTGTAGAATGTAAACATATTGGTGACTTAGGTGCACATATGTGTTAAAATCATTTTTCATGTATTTGTATTTGAGGTTAAAGTCCCATTTAAATTATCAAATTATAATCTGTATAGTATCGAAATATGGTAGGTAAAAAAATAATTAGTTTTATTTGGTAGAAATTCCTGATGATTTCGTTTTCTCTTTTATATAACGTTATCAACTTTCAAATGTATGTCCTGAAAAATTAGCGAATTGTCACTTACTATATCTCTGCACTAAAGCATATACATACTACTTTTATTATAATGGTATCCAACAATTAAACCAAGGGAGAGGAGTGTGTATTAACCCACTGACACTCAAATAATTTTTGCAATTGTGAAAATGTTTTTACTATTTGGAAATTTAAATAATTATTAATAACTTTTTTAAATAATTTAAATAATTATTTTAAACCAGTTAGACTGAAAATATTAAGCGTACCTAGTACGATAAGTAAATTTTATCAGGAATTCATTATTGAAAGAAATTGGGATATAGGAATATCACAGCTATTCATGATTTCCATAAAAAAATGCCATCGTAAAACATTCGCCAAATATGGAAAGTGAAGGTTTGTTGAAGGAATTTGCATAAAATTAATTGCATTTTTTAAAAAGATTTTCATCTTCATGTTAAAACCTTTTTAAAAATCTATATTTTCTTTTTAATGTTTAAAAATAATAGTTTTTTTGTAATTTTTTTAAGGTTTTTACCGGTTTTATGAAAGATATTAATACAAAAACATTTAATTTAAATAACTTAAAAAAACTGCAGTTATCATGCATATTATCTTTAATTTCAGAAATTTAACGAAAGTTTTATGACTTTTTTTGGTGGGTTATAAAGAAAACATATACAATTATATTTGCATCTTTCTTAAAAACAAGTTTATGTGCTAAACACTTTCGATAAAGTTAAGGATCAAAATTCAGCGGTGAATACGTTTCGCTTCCATATTAAGAAAAATATATTTGGAGCTATCTAAGAAACACCTGAAATGCCTTAAAATAGTCATTTTATTAACACCAAATGAAAGAGCAATCCCCGAATCCGAGTGCATTCTTCGTATCGGTCTTTTCATCGCATGAATAAAAGATCCCTGCAAAGAAGAAAAATTGAATTAAACGTCTGCAGTGGCAATGGAATCTTCTCCCTCGAAACAGTGGATAAGGAATGTTTTCTGCTGAGTAAACATGAGGGGATGTAGCCACCAAAAAAGATGCAAGAAAACCCGAGAAATGGCTTCAAAAAATCGAAGGAAGTAAAGATTACCTAGATTTTGTGTAAATGCCGTCTGTAGAGAGCTGATTCTTACCTCTGTGCCATAAATCTTGACCTGTTTTGACGGGTTTGCTCCACGAAGCGAAGTAAAACCGCCGTCTTAGGGATTATCGTAGGCACTAGGGGATCGCTACTTCTTTCAACAAGGGTTTTTCCTTCGCGGCAAAAAAATAAAATTGCATCAATAGACTTTTTTACACACCGGCGCAAAAGTTTATTTTTTACTTAAAAAAATGAAACGTCTGCAGCGGTAAATAAAATCGATTGTTTTTGGTAACGTTGTTTAAAAGTTCCGCTAAAATCTTAGTGATTAAAAGTTGGGTTTTTTTATGTTTAAAATGCTTAAGTTTTTTTGGAAAAGGAATTTATAATCCACTTGAAAAAACTTGATATTGGTCTTTTATAAAAAATAGTTTTTGCTTATTTTGCTACACGTCTAGCAGTTATGGGCTTCCATTTATGCAGATAGATTCGAAAATATGTGAAAACTACAGAGGATTAGACATATTTTTACTTGGCATAGTAAGTAAAGCAAAAAAATTCAAAACCATGAAAGTTAAATTTTATGCATTTTAACTTACACCTATTATAATAAAATAATTATCAATTATATAAAATATTACATTAATTATAGACTGACAATTTCAGTGTTTTTTTAACTTATAGAATTTTAACTCGGTTATATATTGTTTTAAGTTGCATACCCAACTGGGCATGTAATTTTTTTTTATTTTTTTCTTAGCCTCTTATTTATTAAACTGGGATATATACCGCAATTTTTTGCATATTTGAATAAAACAACTGAATAAACAGCAGAAAATTCTTTGTTACCTTATTTTTCATTTAAACTGGTGTAAAAAATCGGACAAATTTAACTTTATAAGTTTTTTATTAGCTTATCTATAGGTATCTTATAATTCTTTATCTAACAAATTATTTTAAATACTGTTTAAATTTGTAATATGCCGGCGTTATCTTGTTAGTTGCAAGAATAAATTTAATAATTTTTTAACGTGAAGAATTGTATAGGATGCATATTTTTTACTAGACATGTAAAATTTAAGAATTTCGCTGCCCTTGATATATAAAAGTGGTATTTATACATGATTAGAATAAAATAAAGATAAACAAATATAAAAAAATTATATCTGACTTATTTTGTAAAATCTACTTATGGGAAAGTTGGGAAAAATCAAAGTAGATAATTTAACTAAACTAACTTTTCTGAGAAATTATTTTAAATACTTTTTTATTTATATATCATAGATAACGTCGCTATTTTGTTACATAACTTAAGCTAAGAAACTTTATTCTATCAACTAATTTTATGTTTGAGGTAATTTATAGTTCAGGTTCCAAGTACCAGACGTGTGAGTTCCGATTTACACTGGACAGAGTTTACTAAGCACGGAGAGTATGATAATTATTTTTATAACCTAAAAAAATAAAATAGCTATATTATGTTTTTTGTACATGTATCAGCAACAGATGAAGTTCTATTTGTACGAAGTTTTTTTTTTCAACACTCTAGAATTTTTTTTTAATTTAAGCAAGAGAGGGATACAAATATTTAAATGAACCTTTATTTACAAATAACAACTTACACAGTCGCAAACATTCATTATGGGCACTTTTAGTTACGTGTAAAATATCCAGGGATAATACAATTATCCACAGGAATGCTCCAAGAAATCCAAGGAAATGTTACCAATTTCAACTGTGATTTTTGTTTTCAAATCGTCGATATCAGCCATCGGAGTACTTACTATACACGCGGTCTTTAATGTATCCCCATATAAAAAATTTCAGGACGTAACATCTGGTTGTAAAGTTGCAAAAAGAGTCATACAAATAAAACTTCATGTGTTGTTGTTACAAGTACAAGTGTTGCTGTTACAAGTACAAGTGTTGCTGTTACAAGTACAAGTGTTGTTGTTTCGTACAAGTGTTGCTGTTTCAAGTACAAGTAACATAACTTAGCGATCTTATTTCTTTTAGGTTTTATTGTGCGGAAAAATTGTAAAGATCATTTTAATATATACTCTGTATATATAGTACAGATTAAAGATAATGAGCTACTTTTGATATAAAAATCTATTGTGTGAGTGCAATATTAATCCAAACTAAAGTAAACATTTAAAAAATTTAATTGTAATATTTTATCAAATATCCTCAAAAAACATATATTATTTGACTTCGTAAGAAGATTTCTAAAGCAAACAAATATATGAAAAAAATAATATGAATATTTATAAAGTATTATATATTTCGATGACCAATGAGCAACTAACGGATAAATTGTTTTACGAAAAATGCGTTTTGAAAATGCAATTGTGGTTTTTGTTCTCGAAGCAATTATGACAATCAAAACTGCAGGAATGGAATTGCATGTATTGTTATTTCATTGTAAGCAAAAAATGAATGTAGCCCTAGCCCAACTGTTACTTCATTCGATTATTTGGTGCTTATGTACGGATATATAATTATTTGCATTTGAATTAAATAGAACATGTATCCTTATTTATTTATCCGTAAGTTAGGTTCATACAAATTTGTCAGACTCTGATAATAGCTATTTTAATATAAAGCATTTTGCTATAAATCAGATTACTTAATTTCATGTTAATTAAAAAAATACGTTAAAAAATATCATTTTGCATACTCTCAGCGAGTATAACTGGGAATCTAACTAGGTTATCAATCGACACCAAGAGTTTCTACACATATTTGTATATTTTAGCGTTTTTTACAAGCACTATAAATAAAAATACCAAGTTTTCCATATGGGTAGGGTCAGATCGAACTCTATTACGATGATAGAAATGATAAAATCTGTTTTATTGTAATGCAAATAAAAAAATTGGTTTTAGATTGAGGATTAAAACTAATTAATTTTTGTAATTATTTTTAATAAAAAATTATAATTACCCTAACAATTCCGCTATATTTTCTGTTAACAAGTAGCTAAAAAGTACTTAATTTAATTTTGATAAAATACTGAATTTTCCATAAAAATGTAAAGTAATACAATGGAAGTTTAACCTTTATATGGAACCAAGGGTAATTTAATTATTTTTCTTCTAAAAATAATCGAATAATTTTCTTCGAAAAATAATGGAAATTAAAATGTTGGGAAATTCCCCATTACAAGAAATAATGGTATTCTATTCCATACGTTTCTATTGACCTTACTCGCCTTTTGTAACTGTCCGAAAATCCCAATAGAGCCTCGACATTGGGTAAACTCAGCACACTATGTCACTTTTGGATCGTGTAAAGGAAAAGAACTGCGCAGTTTGGGGGGGAATGCGTTACCCGGACTTCAAGATTCTGACTGTGATAACGCGGAAAGAAATGAGTCTGAATGCTTTTTGAGGTTCACGATTTCTTTTTAGATTTCCATTTTTGGATGGAATAACACTTTTTGGATCTTTTTTCAGAAATGCTGGTTCAGAAATGAAACTTTACAAAAATGTTTAAGAAATATATTACGATGTTATAAGTATGTTCTGTACATACCAGAATGTATTGTTTTCTGTTTCTGAAAATACATTTACTCCAGAAATGAATTCCGTATTTATGACTTGTAAACAACTACTTATTTAATAAGTAATTACTTACTAATTTTTTTTTTATAAATCCCAGAAAGAGTTCTTTATGAAATTAGGTTTACTCGTAAATTATTCTATTTTAAAAGTAGTTTTAAATGTAATTTAACTATGTTTAAAAGTTAAGTACATATATTAAACATATTTGATTTATAATTTTTAATACTGAATATTAAGTACAAAGTTAATAAATAATCAATGTGGAAATACGAGAGTAAATTATGGTAAGTATTCATTAATAGTTATGAATATAATTTTATAATCAAAATTTGGGGAAAAGTAAAAATTGAATCCACGCAATTAGCAATCTCTTACTACGTGGGTTTTAGACACTTATTTTACCGCTTTCTTAAAGATAATATTATTATGACGCTATTTGCATTACTTTACACCAAAATAACGCATTTGCTTGGCATTTCATTTTAAGTATTAAGTTTAAAAAAATGTTTTTTGCTATTATGTTATTTAATAAAACGTTTATTCATTAATAATACAAAGCTTTATTCATTAAAAATTCAAAGCTTTCTAAAATGGAATTCTGTATTTTTAGTGCTTAAAATTATAATCTTTTCCAATTAAAATAAATAGAAATCCTTCTCCGCTATGAGTCCGAACTCCTAAACTTTGAGTTCCTTTTTTTGTATAGCGAGTTTTAACAAATAGCTTAACAGAGACTCTTAAATATTGTTTAAAAGTAGTTTTTAGTCACTAAATTATCACTAAAAATATATATTAAAACTAATTTTTATGAAAACTTTAAAAAGACAAATTTTTATTAAATGCCCTAAATTGTTAAAAATAAATTGCATATAATTGTATAAGATTAAATTGCGGGACGTTCAATTTTCGTTTTTTGGTACTAAAAGGTTTTATTGAAATTGGTAAAAACTTGGTTGGTTTACCAAAATTTTATAAAGATTTTTGTCTACCAAAATAAAAGGTTTTTATTAAAATCTAGCTGAGGTAAACATTAATTTTCATGATTTTACATACGATCTCACATTATTGGAGATATTGTATTCCTCTAACCAAAAGTATGAGTATAATTTTTATTTTTAAAAAAAGTATATTTAGGGGACCATCATTCTTAATATTGGGGATGGCTGATTAATTGTATGCCATGGCGTAAAAAATAATTCAAGTCATTTTGAACTGAGAACCCCCAAGACATATCGGCCTAACTTAATTTATAAATCAAGACATGGAAATTGTATTTTGTTTTATTTATTCGGAAGTATTAATCTTGTGTAGACCTATAATAATATTACTATCTTTACAAATTTCCATTTCCATTTCTTTTTTTTCCCTAATACATTCACTATAAGCATACGTAATGTTTGAAGTTACGAAATTTCTGTAAAACCGATACATTAAATATACAACGATATAAACTTTGTAAAATATTCAGCAAAAAATACTAAACATTTTTTTCATAAAAATTTAGTTTTATTTATCAGTAGCACCTAAAACTAGTTTTCTGTATCAATTGCTTGCGGAGTTTCTTCAAACATCCTTCCCACTCCGCCGAATCCAACTTGCAATGTCTACATTTCAATTCTGAAACGTGACAGAAATTACAAATTCTGACGCGTTATGTTCCGATGTATGTAGATTACAACCTCTTGTTTATTTTTCCCATGTGTGGTGAAACAAAGAAATTTTCGAACATAAACTTGGAGAGAAACTAGCAAAGGGATCGTAAAACAAGTGCAATGATATCAAAAACAAAAGGCTGGAAAGATATTTTTTCATGATTATTTTGGACTTATCAATATCAAACCTTATGGGCACGGCTTAGTGTATTCGTGGGAAAATATTGATAATATCCTAAAAGAAAGAAAATATTTTCACATGAAATATAAATACCCTATTACATTGCTTTGGGAATATTTATTGAGATTCGTTCTGTGCTTTACGGAATTGAAAATAGTATGTTGGAAATAGTACAATAAAAGTTTCTGATTAAATAACATGGATTATAAGTTATAAGAGAGCTATAAGCTTTTTTTGCTTAGATGTTTATGCACTGCTAGGAAATGTTTACCAAAGTATTGCTACAGTGTGTTTAATGTTATGATTCACTATTGTGGAATATGAAGAGCTGAATAACTCTAATTGAGATTATTGTTTAAAAAATCTAATTTTAGCCTCCTTGGAAAGAATATTATACATTGAATTCATTGAAACTTAAAAAGCCAAGAAAGACTATTTTGGCTTAAAATAAGTTTATAATATTTATAACTAAAACTTTTATTAAGTATTGATATTTTAAGTTTAAATTGATTTAAATTAAACTTATGTCAATTATCCGTGGCTGGCAGATTACATTCTTTTCTAAGGTGACTGCGGTGTATCCTGGAATGGTTTAAATGTTAGTAATGTTACTGAATATTTGTTGATGTGTGATTTTCAATTTGTTTAACGTTTATGTGCACACAATATAGTTCTGAAATTTTTAACAAATAAAACTAAAATATAATTTAAAAAGTTGAATAATATATATTTTTAAATAAAACAAATTTCACACTTAAAGAAACATTGCAAAAAATAATATTTTTTTCAAAGTCTGAAGTATAAATATTATCTAAATGATTACTTTAAATTTTAAGTCCTCTTACCCTCGGAATAATTATTTCAAACTAAAAATAAAACAAATGTGCACAGACAGAACACAATTATTAACGCTAGGTATACACTTATAAGGCGTTAACCTATTACACTACGAGGCACTTTTGAGAGTTATTTAGTTGTGGGTTTTCAGTTTATTAATCTTAGAAAAAAACGAAATTAAAAAAAAAATTAAAACAAGTGTTTATAAAAAAACTTTGAAAATAACACACTTTTATTAGGTGTTTTTTAAAAGTAAAAAAACTTATTTTAAATTGCCTAATAATAAAGACAGCATGGGGGTGCTCAAGTTTTAAAATTTCAGAGTGTGAGCGCACGGCGCTTTAATTTTTAGTTAGAACAATAATTTATGTTTTACTTTTTATTAAATTTAATAAAAGCGTATTTTTCAAAAAGTATGTATATGTAATTTTTCAAATAAACTTTCGACCATTTTCAAAAGAATATATATATGCATTTATTATAATGATTTAAAACTACATATTTAATACAATAAATACGCATAACGCAAACCATAAATTTTAGCCACTTCAATTTAAAAGGCTATAACCCATATGGAACGCACAAAGGTCTCGTTTATACATAGTATACATACATCCCATTTAAAATTCATAGGGCAAATATCTCTAAGAAAATGTCAGCAAGTCTTTCTCCAAGAATGCATTATGCATTCTAATCACATATTGACGAAACAATGTAACTGATCCTTACATTACAAATTTTTTACTTGAACCGTGGTTTTCTGACAACGACTCCTTGTATACGTAATGGACGATCCAAAAGTAAAAGTGCGAAAACATATGGTCCACGTTTCTAGAAAAGGGGTCGAATTTTTATGTGCAGGCCTATATGAAAAGCGACACTGGACGTGCCTGTGTAGCCAGAGTGCTAAAAAGTGGGTGATATAAGGCGAATTTTTGCGTGCTGTGTATGGGCACGGTGCTTTTTCCCCAAGAACACTATTCGTTATTCAAAGCAAACCGGGTATATGTGATGAAGAAAAAAATTCTTTAATGGAAAATTATTTTTCATGTCACGTACGAGTCTCTACGTTGAAATAAATCGATTTTATCATCGTGTGGAAGTAAAGATGCGGAAATTGCTTTTCCTTTGTGTGTCCTGAAAGGGTTCTCTGCTGAGGTATTGTTCTTGACTTTGGTGACTTTTCCTGCGAAAATGATACCAATGGTGATAACCTCATAAACGATTGAAATATGAATAATATTGGGTGGGTGAATAATAACGACAGCAATGTCTAAGTTGCGAAGGAGCAACAAATAACGATGTCACCTACTATACAATGTCAAATCTACTTAGCATGGAGTTATCTATAGAGCAGCATTTTTTCTTATTTTCTAGTGTTCCATACCCTCAAAAGGGGGAACGTAAATTATAATATAATTTTGACGTTTACTTATCCGTAATAATAATTGAAAGTTTAATTATATAAAATCCAGTTTTGAAATGTGAATTAAACATTATTTAGAGCAAAAGTATAAAGCGTTACTTTAAAACGCAAATTTTAAATAATTTCTTTTGGCTAGTTTTTATGCTCTCAAAAAGTTAATTCTCCCTGTTTATGAAGGAAAATTTTAAAATTAAATTATTAATTGTGAGAAAAAATTACAAGAAAAATAATTATATATACAGCTAAACACATCAACGTATTATAAAACAAAAATTGTTGCTTTTATTTACAGAACTAAAATAAATTTAAAAAATATAAGTGTCAAATATAAATATTAATGCTCGTAATCAACCATATTTTATTTTTTATATATGGTAGTTTCTAAGAAATTAAAACAAAGCTATTCTTAATTCAAGTCTTCTTAAACGCACCATTGAAATATAAAAATTAAGGCTGATGTCTACTTTTATACTCGGTGTGGTTATAGAACGAGTATAAAAACATGGATTCCGAGTTTCTACTTGCAATTAGTGGCTTTTCTATTCGTAAAAATATTTTATTGTATTGAATCAATATATTTAATTGCAAACTTGAGTTCCATTATGTCTAATAAATAATGAAATATATTTTTAAATACATGCCGTTTCTTAAAAAAACATTCTAAATTGACTTAATTATGATTTTTTAATTTATTTAAAAAATACAACAATTGATTCAAACGCATACGATAATTGTAAAAAAAATATATATGCGTATAGAAAATTTGCACAGCGTTTCAAAACTAATATAATATATCTTCCATTGTGATAAATCTCAACCAAGGGCAAAAAGTAGATATTGGACGTTCATTAAAACAATATTTTTTCTATTTTATGTGCCATTACTAGGTTGTCATTTTATACATTGTTCTTTTTCCTACAATACCCATAAAATGTTTGATAGATTCTGTTTCGATGTTTTTTTTTCTCATTTTACATAATTACGAGTAATTTAGACGAATTTTCGTAATGACATCGAATATGTTTTGCTTATTTTTCTTTGTCCTTTAATCGTGCATCATTTAAAAAATTAAAAATATATATGTCGATGATTAAATTTTTTATCATTGTTTGTTCATGGAAGTAGCAAACTTTTCTCTCATAAGTTAAATATATAAGAAAAAATATTCTTAAAAGCTCATTTTATCGAATAGAATTACTAAGTATTGGAGAAATTGCCCAGTACTTTAATTGAAAAGGAAATCTGAAGGAAAAAAAAGTGTTCGAACTTTAAAAAGACAAAATTCCGCAATCAAATCGAGAACACTGCTGGAATCCGTTAAAAAGAGGAAGATGAGAAAATGCCATTGATGAAAAAAAAATCAAAAACCGAAGTTAATTTTATTCTTAACGTATTTCACTTTTTGCATTTTAGGGAAATGAACTATGCCTTCATAACAATTTCCCTCGGGCTTTGTAAGGAACTGTGACATTTACTGAGCATTTAAAATCCAAAATGTGACCAAATTAGATAGAGGGAATTTTTCTGCAAATTATTAACGTTGATTTTTTACTATTTGAAATAAGTTACTTTTTTGTGTCTTTTGTGATTCTTAAAGTCAATTTTTATGGTAGAAGTACATTTGATATGGTTTTTAAATTATAAAATAGGGATATACTTTTAGTCCATTTTTTTAAAATTAACTGTAAGACCTATTGGACCATGTACATTAGTCATAATTCAGCAGTTGCCGCTGAATTACAAGTACAGTGCAACTGTAGTTGCCTTTACTTCGCGCATATTTTTCAATTTTTTTTTTTTCGCAATTAAAGTTAAATACTGTTTTATTCTAATTTATACTCATATTTTCAGACATATAAACAATTTAATTTAAAGTTAGTGTTAATTTATGTAAATACCGCGACTCGTTCCCTTCCATAAATTTTTTTCATTCTTTTAAAAAATATTTATTTTATTTTAAGTACAAAGTTTAATGTGAATTTAAATATAATTTTGCAATGTGGTAGTAAGTTATAATGTCCACAGTTTTAAGACTATAATAGAATAAAGTAGTGAATTATTTTGCAAAAGTTACTGAACTTACCAATAATGCCAATACAAAAATATGTATTTCTATGTGAGTCTACTGCTCTCTGAACGGCTGACACGCAATTTTCCGTCATTGGGCCCACTGTTTTTCCACCAATACATAACAATTTCAAATACTCTATTTTACTAAAATTTATATGTTAAAATGAAACAAACACGTTTTCAGAATAAAACAAATACCGTCAACCGGGGGTTACTTTACTCCATTATTTTGCATTTCCAAACTTTAGTAAAGTGTTCGATTAACGCATATTACAGCTACAATTATGTTCTGGGTATCAATATATTCTATTCTAACTGAAAACTCCGAAAATCTATAATATATTTCAATATAGACATGCTTACTATTTTTTTTTCTCTGTGGAGTAAAATAGGATACTTTACGCCAATTTCAAAAATTTACTTTTTCCAATAGTAAAGATTGGTTGGAGTAAATAAAACCATTCGGTTCTTATTACGCATAATTCAAAATGTATATTCTATTTTTGCTGTCCAAAAAACCAATTTTCAATACAAAAAAAAATATTTAAAAAACCAAAAAACTTCAAATCATTCTTAAAGTTAACTTTTTTTCATAACAATTGGATTGATTTGTTCATCCAATTGTTGCTCGTGTACTTCAAGGGGGTAAATAAAAATACATGAGATATAAATTAATAAAAAAACCTCAAAATATATTTCAAATAATAATAAAATTTTAATGCAAATTCTTACCATACTGCAAAACATGGCCCAACACAGCGAACAACTTATAAAGGCAGGTTAAATTTGTTTGCTTGACTAGTAAACTACAAGAACATCAAAGTTTCTACTAAGGTTTATTTTACTATTGTAAGGTTTACTTCACTTTAACTGGTGGTGTAAAGTAATCATGTGTTTTACTGGAATGAGGTTGGTGTGCAAAATGGTTTATAACCTGAATTAGCAGCAAAATATAAAAAAAAAACATTAGTATACTTATAAAAATTATAACACAAGTGTGTACTTTGTTCAGGGTACACGTGGTTAACGTAAAATATACAACTTTTTCCACTGGAAGAGCACACCTGTTATACCTACACAAGAATACTTTTAGATGTAGTACTAACTGAAAGGGAGGGATAAAATAGCCATACAGCAGGGTTGCCAACCCTCACAGGACAAATATATTATTGACATCTTTCACTGAATGTCCCGCTTTTTTTTAAAAAATATGAAACTTTTTAACTAAGTAACAACCGTTAACGATATTTAAAAAATAATCCCATTTATTACAAATGTAATTTAATCCATCTAAGGAAAACAAATTTACAATTTCGTTATCTGGATGGCCGCTTGGTGAGAAAATTATATAGTATTTTCCCGTAGTTAATAAATTTGATAAATTTATAATTTTTAAGTTACACTTGACATGACAAATAAGTCATTTCAGCTGTTAATAATATTCTGCATAAAATGGCAAACCAACTTTAAAACTTACAATTTAAGATTTTTAAGTTTGCATTGTAGATTTCAAGATTTAGGTTTTCTAAAAATTGAACCTTTAGATTTTTGTATTACCGCTCGAAATGTTTACTGGTAATGTTATTTAATCGAAAGGTTTACTTGCCAAGCTAATGCATGTACGCAAATAAAGTAATTAAATTAAAAATGTTAAAGTTTTTTGTTTATTGCTTTTGTATTACTAAATTTTGCTCTGCATTATGTTTATTGTCATTTAATTTTATTGAATAACTAAAAATATTATGTTTTTGTCAAGAAAAGTTTCCAAAAGACTACGAAATCTATAAACTCCTAAGAAAATTTGTATTTGAATTGATAAACAGTGTCATGATTTTACCACTAAATTACACAAATGAAAATATTTGTTTTTTACTAATTTTACACAATAGAAATGCAAGTTTTGCGTGTTGTTGATTATAATTTTTATTGGATAAAAAAAAATACCCGCTACTAATGAACCGCGTGTTTTACTCACAAATGTTTTCTAGAATTATAATAGAAAAACATTTTTGTTTTTAATAGCTATCTTTAATAGAATATGTTTTTTAAAACAGTACTCACTTATTGGAGGAGCAATAACATTTCTAGAAATTATTTCAAATCTCCTACATAATTTATTTTGGATATTCATTTTAATTCTATTATTTTCAATTCAAATATTATATATCGGTCCATTTTCACGTTAGATTGAATACATAGCACTCTTTTTTTTTAATTGACCGAGCATTAGCGAGGTCCTGTTTTAACTCGACCGTTCGGCATTTCGTCCGTTTGTATATCTGTAAATTTCTTTGTTACGCAGTTACGACCAAACGCGCTGTTCGATTTTCTTTAAATGCTTCATGTATGTTCCTTGAAGTCATTAAAAACGACGTATGTTTTTTAAAAATATTTTTTAATTCCTTTTCAAGATTGTGTCCGTTATATTATTTTATTCCGTTTCAAGATGGTGGCCTTTTTAGTGGTTCCAAAAAGAAAGAAAAAAATAAGTAAAACATTTATGACTATTACTATACTGTTTGTATTTCTTCAAAAATAATATTTAAACTTTATCACTTGTGCAAAACATGAATTCACGTAGGAATACTTAAGTTTAGCAGAAATAAACATTGCATCGAAAAAGTGTGAATTTGGAAAAGGAAAATCTAAATAAGCTGCATATAAAGCCATAAATGTAGATAATTTAAATTTATCTTGGAAAAAACATCTCACGTAGTACATATAAACTACGAAACAAATGACGAAACAAAAATACCATCAGGAATGGAAAAGGGACTTTTATGGAATAAATCCACCATAAGCAAACATTTTTACAAAAGGGAAAGATGTAAAAATAAATTTAATGAAAGCCATTTTCTTACCGTAGGAGTGACATAACTTTTATGCATCACGAATTTTCACGGGTTAAGATTTATTTTCAAATCAATCTCGAATAAAAGATTTTTAATTATATAAACTGTTTTTTACAAATTATATTTTAACTTCCCTAATGCACGATATTTTCTCATTTTACGCTTTATAAAATCAATCTACAATAATTTGCAAAGAAGATACATTATAGTTTTCTTTTAAGTTTTAATAAAATGTCACCTTTATTATTAGTTTTCGTTCTAATAATACAATTAGAAGAATTTGCGATTAGTGTCTAATTGTAAGGAGAATTAAAACATTTAAATAAGCATACCATTTTGTTTTCATAAGCATATCATTTTGAAAATTATTTTTACTATTTAGATTTTTTGTGTGTAAATTTTAGTTGTATTTTAAAACATTCTTAATAAAATATTATATATATATATATATATATATATATATATATATATATATATATATATATATATATATATATATATATATATATATATATATATATATATATATATATATATATATATATATATATATATATATATATATATATATATATATATATATATATATATATATATATATATATATATATATATATATATATATATATATATATTCCATTGCTGAAAAAACTGAATATCCCAGGACGTATATATTTGGCTTTGAGTGCCAGTGGGTTAAATTTCACTCTCTTGTACGTTGTTTCTTGACGTTTACTCTGAGTAATACATTGGTCTTGTCAATCAGCGCCGTGAAATGTCGATAGTTATTATAAAAACCATTAAACACTAATTAAAAAACATAGGACTTAATGTTATTCTTAAGATTATAATAAGTTTACTCCATTCTTCTAAACTACAATGTACCTGTATAAAACTTTATTTTTAAAATTTTCAATTTCAAATCTCCACTAATTTTACATTAGAAAAAATAAAGCAAAATATAATTATAGTATAAAGCCAATCTTATTAAAATATATTCGTGTCATTTAACAATGTTTCTAAAACAAATATAAACTCCTAAATGTATAAATATTTTTTTTTTTAATTTTAAACGGTTTTCAGTGCACCATTAGGATTTCAATGGAATTCTTTTATAAAATGTAAATTGCCTCTTTATATCGAGCCTTTTTAAATGGATCCATTATTATTAAACACGTCAATTTTTCTCAAAGATCCTCCGTTGATAAGGAAAGTACATTGTTTTTAATTTCTCAAGAAAGTTGAGCTGAATGTGTGAACTAATTATAATCGTTCTTTACTTTAATGATGGAAGATGGGAGGTCTGGTTATATGTTTCGTGCTGTGATGGCTCCCTAGAGGTATTGATAAAAGAGACAAATTACCAACTTTCCACTAACAAACTCAATTTTAAAGTGAATGCTCTTTTATCCATACACGATGCAAAATTTAATACAAAGTTTTAAGATAAGTTTTTTTCTTTAAAAAGAATAAGAAACAATCTACGTTTATGATCTTTAAGATAAAAAAATGAGGTAAAAATAACTGTACTTTAATTGAAAATTTTGAACATTAGATAAATATTTTTTTCGCTTTATTTTTATTTGTAATGTCTTAAGTTTTTACCTTTTAAAATATACGAGTAATTTTGCAATATATTTTCAAAGTGCGTTTGGCAATATATTTCGGAAGAGTTGTAATATTCTAATATACTTATATTTATAGTTTTCAACAAGGGACTGTGCAATTTATGTTTGAAGGAAAAATAAAAAAAATACATTTTAAATATGCATGAGGTAATGAAATATATTTACACCAGTGGTGTGATATCGCTGACTAATATTTCGTTGTAAGCAATAAATATCAGCTGTGCGTCATTTCTTAGTTCTGGATATTTTTTTTAATGACAATGTTTGTCGTTATAATTCCTAACTTTTAGATAATTCGTTTCAAAATTATGCTTAGGCACGTTTATAATCTGTTCCAAGTATTCTACTAAAATATTACACATAATTGATATAAAAAACTCAGATAGAATTAAAAGTTTTATCTCATTTTAAGTATATTTGGAAGACATACCTTGTTAATGAAATAATATTTCTTTAATGTATTTTGGATATTTAAAGTTATTATCATGCATAACAATTGATTTCGTTTACTTAATGAAATAAAAAAAAAACTTCTGACTTTAAATGGTTTCTACTAGTTTTTAGATAAAACTAGAGAATCAAATTTTTTCAATAGTAGTTAGAAATAATCGGTAAAATTATAGCATATTAGATTTGACTATTTAATCTTCCCACACTCAATTTGGAATGAAAAAGTAATATATTTATTTACTGTAGTATTTATGAAGTAATTTATGCACGTAGTCATTTCTGATGAAAGCAAGAAAGAAAATATTTTAGTAAATAAATATGCTAAAGTGTAATGTAAATTATGATATGTTAAGCTTAATAGTTTTTTTTATTTTTTATGAACTTAAATGCGTTTAAAGACCTACAATTAAGATTTATTTGGCAAATTAAAAAACCAAAACATTTACATTATTTTATGAATGACTCAGAATATTCATGTACATTTAATGCCCAACATAATTTAATCGGTATAAAAGGATTTTTTTTAAATGGGAGGGACGCGAAATTTTTTATTTTCTTTTTGTAGAATGTATCGTTAATATATTTTTATTTTCATACACAAATAATCATAGTTATCATATACAACCATATGCAGAGAAATTGATGATAAGTTATATCCAAATTGTTTTCATCTCGTTTCTTTCCTGAAAGGGCAATGTAATTTGCGTTTTCATATGAAAGGAAAAAATATGCATTGTTTTAATTTGTTATAATTATATGCTGAAAGCATTGTAAGATATCTTCATGCGGGGGGCCATAAAAACACAAATATATACAATTCATTTGAACTTCCAGGAATATAAATAAGAGATTCATTGACTTCAGCGGCGAAATGAAAATAACTTCCAAATCGCAACAAAATGAAATCCAATCCTATACCTTCATATTTGAAAAAGGAAATAAGAACTGAGTTAAAAAAAAATGAAACCAAACACTCGTGTTGATGACACAAGAGAATCAAAATAATAAGAAGGATTGTTTAGATTTAATAAAGTTTAATAAGGATCAAATAGAATGCTGGCCTTCATAACGTAGCCGACATCATTGACTCAAATAGAAACAAACTCGTGAGACAACACAGAAAATAATTGGATACATAAACCTTTCAAGAATCATCTGATAATTCAGAAATAAACAAACATCTATTAGCTGAGATGATATTGGTGCTATGTACGTTGTAGTACTCTCGTTAATTTGAAACTGTACTAATAACATTTTTATACGTATAAATATATATAATATCCCGAATCACAATAGGAATTCTGTATTTATTTATCGTGTTATTTTTGTTATAATCTTTTGCCTCATATGTAATGCAATATGATGAAAATATTGTATTTCGATCAGAGCTTTCCTTGTCGAGTGCTTTTCTTTATGGAAATGTCTTTTGGGATTCAAGTGTTTTATTGAAACCTGGTTTAGTACGCTAGAGTAAAAAATATTTGAAAAAATGAAAAATATTTGATTAAAAATTCAAAATTTGGAATAAAATATACATTTCTCCTACAACAAAAAAAAGGATAAATTTAATCAAATTTGACAAATATCTTTTGAAGTATTCTGATTTTTGGGTGTGCAGTATAACTCCATTTACCCGGATCAATTGGGATCAGATCTCATTCGGATAATCGAATATCCGGATAATTTGATAATTCACGAATAAAACATTATTTCTTAGTAAAAAGTCGTTAATTTGCTTTAATATGTAATGTAATTTAATGATTACTAAACAAAAAATTGTTTACCGATAAGAAACTTTTAAAAAGCTGATTTCTTATTTTTCCTCAAAGCGATCCGTATCCGGATAATTGGCGATCCGCTTTGTTTGATTCGGATAACTGGAGTTTGGATAATTGAAGTTCTACTGTATTTTGAAATGAATTTTTCGTCAAAATTTACGAAAACTGTTTACCTGATAATTCTTAAAATTGTGGAAATAAATGTTTAATATATCTTTTATGTATGCAAATGGAATATTAGTTTTGTTATACACGACTAGGGATACAAATAATTTCGTTGTTTTTGAAAAAAAGTTTAATAACAGAGCAAATTTTAAGAACCAACAGTGATTTTCCAAACAAAACAAAGATCAAAATAAAACCTTCATAAAAGTTATGAAGATGATGGTGTTATAAATTATTTTGAAAAACACGCAAGTTTGCTGAAAGTTTAATACTGAAAAATTCAGCATTGAATTGAAGGAAAATGTAAATATATTTATTGGTTTTATGCAGACAATATTAAAAGCCAAAAAATTATGCAGGTTTTATAAAGGTATTTTAAACAAAATACAGATTTCCTGAAGTTTTTTTATTAAATATATAAAGTTTTTGATATAAGTTTGTGGGGCTGATTTTTTTGCTGGGGTATCATCGAAGGCAGTCAAGAATTAAAAAAAAATTTTATTGCAATATATTGACACTAATTTTAAATAAATTTCTTGAGTATTTTTGATTATTAACATACATAGGATCCAAATAAAAAACAGTAAGGGTCAGCTTTTGTTGAAATCGAGATATCATTGCTATATGTTAATTACAGTATTGTTCTTTTATTGCACAAAGTTTGGAAACGTTAAAAAACGTTAACAAGTAACATATGAATAATATATAAGAATAATGTATCAGACATAAAACTTTGTTTTGTGTTTTCCGCAAAATCACTCTGGGTGGATCGCGGCCATTCTCTTGCTGCCTAAAATCCTATAATTTTTTTAAAATAAAGTTAACAAACATTGTTTAGTGAATAAACAAATAATATTATATTTTATAATTAAAAATTATTTCGTCACTTACTTCATATATATTATTTTTATATTAGACATAGTTACTTTAAAAGTAAGTCTTTTGTTATATGACCAGAACATGGAATTACACATTATTTGGCCTACAATCATTAATGTGTTTATTTTTATTAGAATAATCGACATTAAATTATATTAAAAATGTAAAATATTTTAATTTAATATTTAATTATTTTAATAAACCATTTTAGATATTTTCAGAAGGAAAAAAATGCAAAAGTGCAAAAATAAATAAAAATATAACTAGTTATGTATGGGTATCACTGGAACTTAAAGTTCTGGAAAGAAAAAGGCTATTCAATGAAAAAAAGCATTATTTACAAAAAAAGTAGGAGTAATAATTATTTTTCGCAATTATATGTTCACTTTTTGCTTCCAAGCGTGTTCTTATTAAAAAATATTTTCCTAAATATAATGGTACCATTTACTATTAAATATCGAAATCACTCGTGTCTTGACAGAAAAGGAACCTTTTAAATGGTTAGAAATGGAACCAACGGGAATTTATGCCTCAATGCCCCCCCCCCCAAAAAAAAAAATTAATAATAATAATAATTTACATGCAGTAGTGCCAGTTGTCACCCCTGGGCAACAAAGGGTTAAATAAGTTTCCCTAATACCTAATTAAAACCATATATAATGGTACCATTTACTATTAAATATCGAAAACACTCGTGTCTTGACAGAAAAGGCACCTTTTAAATGGTTAGAAATCGAACCTACGGGAATTTATGCCTCAATGCCCCCCCCCAAAAAATATATATATATATATATATATATATATATATATATATATATATATATATATATATATATATATATATATATATATATATATATATATATATATATATATATATATATATATATAATAATTTACATGCAGTAGTGCCATTTGGCACCCCTGGGCAACAAAGGGTTAAATAAGTTTCCCTAATACCTAATTAAAACTATATCACAAAGAATTCGAGATCATCTATGCGATGAAACTCATTAACACTGGAATACTTGCCTATGCACTCATCCATAAAATATTTTCCTTTACACAAATCAAACCCACTTACTTTTAAAATTATATTGGCATCGTTACCACTCTAATTCAGCGACGCAATCTTCGCACAAAATTAATCAAATACCTGGATGTAGTTAAAACAAAGTTAATTTTCCAGTTTTAAAATTCTAGTGGAAAGAGAGCAGATCCCTTTTACCCATCGACGAGCTCCTAACAACACCACATCGAATTATTTAGAAAAATAATTATCGACGTTAAGTTATTTTAATTAACTGTCCAATCTTCTCATTTGCATTATTTCGTAAGTCCTCTATCTTAATGCCCTCCCTGGATGCCCCGGATTATCCTTCGAATCCTATCCTCGTGCAAGGACAGTAATAATTAATGGGATTCCAATGAAATAGCCTGGGGCGGGCTCTTCATTATTTTGATTTGGGCATGTGCATGCGAGAGTTGGAAAGGAAATTTGTTAGTGGGTGCAGGTAGTCTAGCGGAAAGTACTGAGGTTGGACAACCGAATGACAAATGGGGGAGGGTCATAAGGTGGTCTAATTGATTACGGATCACTGGGATTCGAGGTAACCTATGTTTTCGACAAGTTGAGCAAATAGTCTGATGGTTGTGTTTGACGGAATAGGGCATAGGATTTCCGATGGGTTTTTATAAAATATATTATACGTAATCCATTTTTGTATTGTGCTATTTATGTTGAGATTGTTTTTTATAATGTAGGGTGGCAGTGTGGCTACTAAAATGTGCACTGAAAAATATGTATATCGAAAATATGATTCAAAGTTTTATTTTTTAAAGATTTGTATATATGAAGTAACTTAACGCTTCATGCAATGACAGATGAAAAATGTAAATATTTTATGAAATTACTTAGAACATTTTATGAAGTGCGTAGTTACATTATCAGCAGGTTGTTCATAATAGATGATTAATAATTTTATTTATTTATAGGTTGGAGGTAGGTGAACCTTGTTAACAAATAATGAAAAATTAAAAATTGTTTACATCTACCCCTCTTCTCCGTACATTTTTTTATTTATCATTTGAGTTTTATATTATCATTTAGCGATATCTTATTTTTGGAACCATTTTGTTACAAAACAGCAAAATGCAGCCTAACTATCATTTTAGAACAACTTCCACACATTTATTTATGAACACTATATAGGCTCATACAAGTCCAATTATACACACATTTTCACAGGTATTTGTACATGTATATTTAGCCTTCATATTTGTATGCTAAGAAAAATATTTTCTTGCATTTTAAAAACGTAAATGGTATGGAAACATCCAAAATTTAGACATTTCCGCCCCCCCCCCCCCATCTCAATACAGGATACCGTGCTTTCGGTTCCAAACTACCCTTTGCTGCAACCATTGCGATTCTGCCAGTGTAATACGATCCTTTAAGCGCACCAGCCTTATCATTCCGACTGTGGGCATTATCGAAATTCGCTTTGGAAAACTTCAAAAGCGAAAGGGGCGAAAGCCGATAAAACAGAGCAAGGAAATAGAAGGGAAAAAAAAAGCGCAACAGTTTTACGTAAAGAATGCATCCATATAAAAATGACAACACGAAATAACCACGGACCTCTACCCCAAATTTATTCGCCAGCATCGCATCAAATTCTAAATGCCCCTGGCTCGGAGAAATTGGAAAAGCGCGCAGCGTATAATAGAGACGAAACATTCCGCCTCTTCAACGAGTTATTGATATTTCAGATGCGACATCTTACCACATCTTTATTCAACAGAGTTGTAGATGGAGCCCGAATGCCCTTCCATTACAAGCTACGTGCCAGCTTTTATAGTCCACTGGATCTGTTGTGGATCCGCGCTTCTTGTTTATCGTGAGCCAGATCACGTAGCCAGAAATTGTCCACAACGACTCTGGCTGCGCGACACGGGGGTGCCCAACACCTCCCACAGGGGATGTTGGCCTGTGTAATTGCGTGCTATTGCTTTTTAGTGGGACCTCGTGCTTGCGATCGGCTCTTTAAATATTAAGAAAAGGATAAAACGCCGCGGGCTTTTTCCTTCTTGGCGGAAAGAATGGGCCCCAGCACATGGAGATCTCGGGGAGGGTTTGTATTGAGGTGGCTCCCCAGTGGGTTTTATGAAGGGAATTTTAGTCATATTTGGGACGGAAGAACTTGCAGTTTAGCGAGTAACGGTTGTTGAAATTACTTTATTAAATATTAAAGGTATATGCAATTATGGGTCTAATCTAATTTTGGCATGAATTTTTCAATATATCTTTATATCAAAATATGTTATAATTTGGACTTGAAGAGTAGAAAGTATATTTTAATATTGTAATAAATAATAATCAACACATTTGTCTGTCATGAGCCTGCATTATGCAATTAACTTCTTAAAAAAATGTGTTATGCAATTTTATTTTTATTTTTTGCTGTTTAAAAGGACTTCCACTTCAGGATTTTAACAAAAGAAAACATGAAATTATTAAGTTTTACTGAAAAAAACTGCTTATTTTATTATGCATAACATTAGATACAATGCATAAATCTCCATTAACAATTATACCAAACTTTTGACTGTTAATCGATATAATTCGTTTACAAGTTATCTGGTAGGTGTGTATTATTTTGGATTGTGAAGTTGTTGATAAAAACTTTTCCAAATTCTATGCATTTCACATTACTGCCATTTTTAAATTTTGTTATATATTATTTCAGTAGTAAAGGAAGATCCTTTTTGCGGGTCTCACACACAACAGATCTTAAGATGTGAGGTATAAAAAAAGGGAATTTACCGGAACAGTGACGAATAGTACTTTTGTTCCATGAATATTAACGTTTTTTTAATGCGTTTACAAATAATTAGTTTCCTAGCATTTTTAAACGAGCAATTGGAAGTTCTGCTATCTATGGCTAGATTTCTTTGAATGGAGTGTTATCTAAGAGTAGTTACAACGAATGTGTCTGTTGGGGGGGGGGGGGGGGGGGGGGGAGGTTTGTTCATGCGACAGCTATCGCGCATTCTAGTCTTTCAAATTTGTCTTAAGGTTCTCTTACCTATTTGGGAATATTTCCATGCATTTTTTTTACAATAAATGCAGCGTAAATTAAATTAACAAATATAAATGTGATTTTTTTAAAATTAATATTAAACATAATAAATCAATTAAAATAATGAAACTGCAAAGCTGAAATATAATAGAATTCCAGAATTCACTCTTTATTTGAAACATTGTATGTTTCGGATCCTTTTCTCCACAAAAGGACTACATCTCTACCATCTTTACAGGAATAGTAATGCTTTAGTTAATTACTTAAATTATATACTCGCCAGAAAGAATCAATTAAGTACAATGGTACCACATTTTAATTAGCACATTTCTCAGTTTCAATGAATCCGCGTGCAATTGTAAAATTATCGGAAAGAGGAACAGATCCTCCGGAATCCTCATTTTAATTCATTTTCACGTCTAACATCGCCCACTGATCACGCAATGATGTAAGGAAAAGTTTCCATTTCAAGTCCGGTTGCCTGAGCATCGAAGCTGTGCCCTACAAGAATTGAAACTGAAACCTAACCAGTTTCCTCGAGCCTAAAATTATTTGCCCCATTTCCTTTTCATGGAAATTCATGTTTCTCGAAAAGGAATTAACTGGAGTGGCTGGGAAAAATTCATTATTTTACTCCTCGTATAGATTTCTGCTCATTATGGCGTTTTAATGAGGAAGGGAAGTTTTGCATTAAGCTCTTGATGCAGGTTTAATTTTTGCGAAAGAAGTTAGATAAATTTTACGTGTTCCAAAATTCTTAATTTGTAGGATTTCATTGCGATTATTTCTGGTGTAAGGTATATTTTGGAAGTAATAATACTTTTGCATCAATATTGTTTTATACTAGATTAACGTAATGTGTTTCTTCCCATTTCAAGAAAAGTTCCAAAAGTATTGCTATGCTAAGTAGAACCCTATTATATAGATATATTGAAAAATCAATGCCAAAATTTGATAAGATAAATAACTGCATATACCTTTAATATTTAATAAACAATTTCAGCAACCGTTACTCGCTAAACTGCAAGTTCTTCCATCCCAAAATAGATTTTATTACCTTATTGTAATGATATAAATGTAGGACCTCTTTACTGTATTACTATACAACTAAGAACCATAGTGTTATAATAATCTCAATCTGAGAAGCATTCCAGTTGAAAAACAGCAAAAAATATTTAGGACACAGCAATTTTTTCTAACTTCTGAATATTCACTTCTTCACACAGAACTTAAAGTTTCACCAAAAAATCATCAGGGCTTCTCAATTTGCCTATATAATAATTTGAGTGTGTTACCTACTTTTGTATGTTACTTGTGTAACTCTTGCATTATCACTAATTTTTTCAAAGTTTTTGCTGACTTCTTCAGTGAGGATATAGTCATAAAAATCTAACATTAATATTTTTAATTAAAAAAATAGATTTACTACACAAAACAAAATATTAGTTATAGACATGGATGTTACATAGCTAAAATCTAATACAGCCGGAAAATTGTCGGTCCCCAACTGTTAAACATCGCGTATCAGAATATAAATAGCATCAGTATATATTTATTTCTAATCACAGCTTTCAATTGAATTCCAGTAACGTGGGGGACAGAATGGAAAATAACGATTGTTCCGTATTGACTCTAAGGTGATTGCCTGTTATGTATATGTATTCGTTGGAGGGGACGAAATCCCTTACGGAACGTTTCTCAAGAGTTATCATCGAGCTTACATCAAGTAATATTCAGAGCGGAATGAGCCCTACTCATCTCCTGTAATCATTTCCGCACAATGTTATGACAGTTATTGTCCCAATTTAGTGTCAGCAATGCAGATAATGATAGGGTTTACGTGCAGATCATTTCCTTTCGCTTGGTGGGGGCTACTTAGATCGCTCTATTTGCTTATTAAAATACTTTGAAACAATATGTATAAATATGTTGGAATAAGTATGCAAGTGCGCTGAGGATTATTCTGGGAATAATGAATGTTAGCAGAATTTCCGGAATTTATTTCAACGCGTGTTTTGTTTATTAGTTTTAAGAAAATGTTGATTTCTACGTTTATTGTGCAGCAGAAGATTTTTCATTTGTAAATGATACATTTTTAAAATTTTTGTTTAGGCGGAATTTCTAATATTTATATTAATAACACATAGTTTAAAAAGAATAATAAAAATATAATCCGCTAAGTGGTAATTAATTAGCTATCTTTCATCTTCTTCTTGGGGAGTTTATGGTACATATCATATATCTGCAATACAGGTTTAAAATCGTCTTCATTGTCCTAAATATGTGAGAAATGGTAGGTTTGTAAGCAATATTCAATTCGATGCATGATTAATTTTCAATGAACGAACAAAAAACAGAATACATTAATACCAATAACTCAATTTTGTAATAATTAAAGAAACTATTATAGAAATTTCGATTAATTCGAAACTATTATAGAAATTTCGATTAATTCGAAAGTACTATAGAAATTTCGACTAATTATAGAATTTCGAAATAATATATTAAAACTACACTTCACACATAACAGTATGTGAAATGTTTTATACTCTATTTCAATATATTATTTTTCTAACGCATATTATATCTATATTTTACACAAATTAATTTATCGAGAATTGTGTATATGATTTTAGTGATTCAAATTTATCAATAGCCAGAAGATTATACTATAACACAATCCAATTTTAATTTTAAGAACTTTTACAAGAGCCAACATATTAAATAATTTAAATAACATTTCAATAGTTCCCAATCAATACTAATTTTTTTTCAGATTTGGTGACTAATGAAAAAGTTTTTAACCCTACTTATAACTTAATTGAATAACTTTTGTGATTCTGAATTTTAATTTTCTGGATCGTATGTGCAGGATCTGTTCTATCCTGCTAACATTCCGTCTGTTCTATCCTGACTCATATGGTTTCCAGGAGACCATACGGGCCAGAGAATGTTAATTTTCAATACTGACTTGCTACACCGACCAACAATCAAAAAGAAAGGGGGGTGAGGGGGATGGCGTAATAAACGCCATTACAAAATAATTTGGAATTTAAAAAGCAAAGTACATTAATACGATTTAAATTTAAAAATTCTTCTTTTGTCTAGAAACACAATTGTCATAATCTTCCCACGTAACCACACGTAAGTTTAAAGGTGGGGAACATATCCTCACGCTTTTAATATGTTGCAGCCGTACTTCCCCCTTCTAGACAACAGACTTGCCTGTTGGTTGATTGAATTGACCAATCAACCAATCCAGCGTCTCGGATAAAAAAAACGCAAGCGTCACAGAAGAAAACGGCAAGTGCACAAATTTTAATGGGAATGTTATTCCACCTTCATCCTATAATTTATAAGGTAATTTTATTACAAGTTTTATTGTAATGTTCTGACATTTAAATTTTATGTTTTCTAATTTTAAGAGATACGCTTATTATTAAAAAATATTTTTAATTATTTAGTCATACAATAATGTAAATAACATATATTTAATAACCAGTTGTTTGGAAATAGTTTGTTCAACATCAGAAAGTAAAATGTGTACAAAAAATAAAAATAATATTTAAGACAGTCATGGATATGACTTCCGTACCTTTAAAACTTCAATCAAGTAGCTTAGTGAATATAGAATAAAACTTATTTAATAAGCAACATGTTATATTTATTATAACACTAATTTGATTTATGTAGCTGTTAATTTTATTTGTTGTATCATCGTTATTATAACATATCTAAAATCTTGAAATTATAATACCATTTCTATTTTTTAATCTCATATAGATAAGAATCAAAAGAATTTCCTTAATACTTCAAAATCATTTTACCGTCGTACTCTTTTGCTTTTCCACTGTGTTTACCATTGGAAGACAAATATCATTTGAAATTTACTTTAGTGTTTTATTTGTTCAAATCAAATATCTGTCTTTCGAGTAGAGTGCCTTGTTCAAATAAATTTAGGCGGGTTTGTATGTCACTAATGGTATGTCTGACATTGGTTTGTCTGGTTCATAACTAGGATTTTCTTAAAAACTGACTTTACAATTTGTAATTTTCAGTTATAATTATACATTATTTAGATGTTTTTTCATATAATATGGAATTGGTTATAATTTTCCTCGACTTTTAACACTCTTTAAAAGTTTATATGAAGAAGTTATTAAAATCTATTTGAATAATGGTTGTTTTATATGGTATTATAAAATTTATAACATATGGAAATGAAGTTTGAGCAATCTTTCATTTTGTTTACTTTATAAGTGGAAATGGTTATAAGGATTAAAAAAAACGACGTAATGGATAATCATATAAATCTTTACCGTGAAAATTCGAATTTATATATTATTTTGACCCAAATCCTTTCTTTAGACTGTTTTGCGGTACAAAAAACAACTTATTATTTGTGTAATCTGCCAGATTGCATTGCCACTTTCCACTTGCTAAATGACCATGTCAAATGCACTTGTCATAGATAATCTCAAGGTTAAGTTTCTTGGTCGCCCATGAGCTTTTAAAGAGTTGTCGATTTTCCGCGCTTCAAATTCGCTTGAGCCACTGGATTCAATCCCATAAGATTTGTAAAATGATCTATTTTTAAATACTATCATACAGTCAATTTTTGGCAAATTTACTCATTCGCATTATAATCAGATTTTTATTCATAAATGTGACATCTTAAAAAGTAGTTATTGAATATAAACAAGTAATTTGCTGAAAATATTCAGTAAGTTAATGACATTAGTACCACAAACATAGTAACTAATATTGAAAATTAAAGTCCCATAGATGATTGATAAATCATAGTTATTTAAATACTTTTAATACAAATACTACATTTTCATGAGCTAATTAAAAGTTAGTATTACATGTCGCTTATAGAAGTAAGAAGGCGTCGTTTCTTTTGATAAATAGAAATAATAATGATTGTAATAAGAAAATGATTATAATAGAATAATGATTATAAAATAGAATAATAATAATAATAGAATAATGATTATAAAATATAATAATAATAATAATAATAGAATAATGATTATAAAATATAATAATAATAATAATAATAATAATAATAATAATAATAATAATAATAATAATATAATAATAGAATAATGATTATAAAATAGAATACTACTAATAATAATATAATTGAATAATGATTGTAATTCAGAATAACAATTGTAATGTAGAATAATGATTGTAATATAGAATAATGATTGTGATATAGACTGATGATTATAATAGAATTTTAATATTTAAAATACATTTCGTACTGTAATAAAATGTATATGCCATTAGAAAACGGTTATAAAAATAAAATTACAAAGCAAGTATGCGATATTTAAAAATATAAAATGGGTTTATAATTAAAACACATACAGTATAAATAATATATATATATATGGTTTTACAAAACATCCGATACATTTGTATTCATGATTTGTTCAGATGAAACCAGCAAAATCGGAACCTCAATTATGCGATTTTTTTCTTAGCGTCACAAATAAATGTAAATCATGTTTAGTTTTTCCAAAGCATATTTAAAAAAAAAAGTGAAAACCTTTTCTCTTTTCCATCCATAAATTAGGTAATAATACATTCATTTAAAAGTTAGCTTTAAAGATAAAAACGACGAATACTTAAATCAAAAATGTTTAAATGACAATAAAGAAATTTAAATATTTTTAAATGACATAGCGGTTGTCTTAATTTTGACTATAGATTATGCTTTTATTTTACACACGTTTCAGGATTTAGGCACAATTTATTCTCCTTTGTTTATCATAATATTATTAAACTTATGTAACGTAATTATATTTCTTAAAAATATATTAAGTAAGTTTATTAAAAACGATATTAAAGTTACAAAATAGTAAATAACTTTAAAAACTTGAAAAAACAGATTTTTAAAAATTGAATTATTCAATGTACTTAAAGAACGATTTTGCGTTGTATTTTGTATACCGATAAGTAATGTTTAATATAATTTATGAGATATATTTTTTATTTATATATAATTTTCTATCCACTAGTGTTCTTTATTTAGTAACGCGTCTACTACACTATAGGATATTTCGAATATAGGAACTTACAATATTTTCTATTTCCACATTGTATCTACAAAATATAAAAGGATATAAAATATATTTTCAGATGCTGTATTATTAAAAATATTAGTGGTTATTAATATTTACAAAGATGAAAATATTAATAATTTAATAAACTATTAAATATTTTGTGGTTAATGAGCAAGTAGCCATAAATAATAATTAAAGATTATGTGAAGTAGTAAGTGCTTGTATTCCAGTTAACGTTTGCCACATTAATTTACATGTTGTTGTAAAAATTTTAAAAAAAGATTAGAATAACTGAAAAAATGTTAGTTGCTAATTTCCTCACATTCATTGGTGTGTATCTAAATGCAAATGAAGCACTTACATTTATTTAAGCTTAAAGTGTTATTTCCTTTTTTCTGCATCAATTAAAAATTAAAATATAAAATATTTGCCTTTCGTTTCATTCAATATTTCGTTTGAAGCATTGCGTAATATACTATAATTTATAATCATATATCTTTGCAGTAGAAAAAATATACATTTTACTAACATATTGATTTAAATATTAACCCGTTCAGACCTGGTGTCCGGTATACGGACATTAACTTTCGACCTCTACATTTTCCACTTTTTGTACTAATTGATTCTATACTTTCTGTTGTATAATCTTTTTTATAACAGTTTTTTGTTTAAAATCGGGCAACACTAAACTATTGTCTATCTTCGTTTTACAAGCATGTCGGCGAAGCAAATTGTGGAGTGTAAAATATTGTATAAATTTTAATAAATAATATTTTTTTCGTAATTTTTACAGTGTATTTTTAATTGAATAAATTAAAAATAAAATTGAAAGATTTGAATTTTTTTTTATTTTTAACTTTTTTTTTAATTTTACTTCACATTTTCTTAAATTTTGTATTAAGTATATTTATTACCATATATGATCAGATTTTAAATGAAAAATGTTTAACGCAAATATTTCAAAATTCAATCTGAATGGAACAAGAATATAGTTTTAAAACTATTTCTACATGGAATTTGAATAAACAAAATCCCCATCATGACAAAGTGTACTTAAGTACAAAAACTTCAAAACGACTTTTTAATTGAATGTTATCTAAATCATTACTTCGAATGCACACCACCCCTTAAATGAACGGCATAATTTCCATCCCATTTCCTTCATTATTGAAAGAACCCAAAGCCATAAATAGAACACTGGCCGAGACACTGAGAATCTTCACTGGGCATCTAAACCCACCCATGGCCACGTATTGATAAAATATTAATCTGAAATTCGATTAGGTGTCATCTATGTCTCGTAAAACACTTCGATTGCGCCCATCTGATAACTCTAAACATTCGCTCAATCAATGGCGGGTGGTAGAGTGAGTGGGCTCTGTGGTAGGGAGAGATAACCTCAATCAAATAAATGGGGATCTCTCTCTAATTAAAGGCTTGGGTGGGAGTAGATCGCGGGTTATATGAGAAGATTGCCTTAAATACACGAGTGGCGGGTTGATTAACTTATCGGGCATTTCTGGGATGGGGTGTGTTATGTGTGTACTACTTAAATTGCTTATAATAACTGCGTCTAAAAAGCGGTAGAAACTCGAAATTTGTGTAATAGTGTAGTATATTACATGATGATCAAAACTTTTTTTAAAAAGTTCTTACCTATATCTGTATTACTACTTTGAACGTTAGACTACAGAATTTAATAAATGATCTCAATTTCAAGAAATGATGACTTTGTATTTTATTATAAAAAATTATTTTAATGAGGTTAACCAAAATAGTTTTTTATGATAAATAATCATGGGAATATTATGATGTTATCTTCAGATTAAACCTTAAATTTTGAGGGAAACGAGATTTTCTTTTTCTTGAAATTTATGACGGAATGTTTAAAAGTTTAAAATTTTAGAGAAATCAATAGACAACATGTATTACCAGATATACTATACGAAACCTAAATTCTGAAAACATCCATATATAGAAATATTCGTTAATAATTTTATATATAAACGAGGTAAACTTTTATAAAAATGTCAAAATTGGGCTCAACCCATTTAAAATGTTCATGGTTCATCCAGCTGTATAAGCATTTCAGTACGTAATATTATAAATATTATGCATTGTACATGTGGAGGACAGCACACGATAAATAAATTAATTTGTCTTCTAAGTACATTGTAATTATATGGAAATACATCAAACTAGCATGCTCGTGCGATAATTATCGCATGAACAACCCCCCCCCCCCCTGAACCCCCTGCCCCCACAGACCCCACACCCATTCGGGTGAAAGATATTATCGAATCTCTTATGACCAAAAAATCAAAAAAGTTTAACGGTATGATCCTAGATGTCAGCATTATCAACGGCTTATTAAAAAACACACGTTAAATTAATTATTTTAAACGCAATTAAAAATACCCAGTTGATATTTATGAGATGAAAGTACGATTCGTCACTGGGCCATGAAATTCTCTTTCTTTTGATATTTCACGTATTGAGATCCGTTGCGTTTAAGGGATATTTACTGCAGAAGTAATATGTGTGATATTTACAGTAAGTTTTCAAAGGTTTACTTGTTTAGTTTTTTAAAGGTTTTTGTCAGCTATTATATTTAGCTGCGTTGGGCAACATTTCTAGATAGCCATTGTGGTATATGTTTCTTCATATGGTTTTCTGTGTAGTTTTCTTATAAAATAACTAGAACATTTTACGGTAAATTAAAAGCATATTACATAGTTTAAAACAATAACTTTCAAATCACTAATTATCAAACTTCTAGGTACAAAATTATAGAACTCTAAAATAAATTGAACTTCTATAGAGATTAGATATGCGTAAATCTTTTGTTTATTTATATTGATAGAATGTGCTTTGTCTCAGAAATTAAGAGCCAAGTCTTGCATCGTAATTTTTCATTTATATGTATCAAAATACCATTTAATTACATGATTACCAAAATTTGCAAAAAGTTACTAAGTAAGTTTATTTTATACTACATTAAAGCAAAAATAGCCTTCGATTAATGCATAATCATTATAAATATTCTTAATGACAAACACAAATTTTTATTACATTGCATAAAAATTATATTTTGATAATGCAGTGTAATGTATGATTGGACAATATTTTTTCAATTACCTTTTAAAAGAATTTGTAACGCTCTGTCATAAAAATTGATCTCACACAAAAACATTTTTCCTATTAACGCTTTGACATTCTTTTACAATTTCTGTAAGCAGAGAAAGCAATCATCGTTTTAACATTCCATTCTTAAAAACTTTACGAAATACAATACATTCTCATCAAAAACTCCTCAAAGGAAATTTCCCATTTAATTGTTAAGCTTCGCAATTCCGATTTTCAATTATTCTGCCTGATTTGCTTTCTAACACTTTTATTGGAAACGGTGGAATAAGATGTGTTTTTAGTTTTTACTGTAACTAGAATTATTTATATTTAAAAGACATTCATGTAGTATTGGGAAATAAAATGTCCGTGGACCGTATGATTTCTCTTAGCAATCTTGTTAAAATGAGGGGACAGTTATGTATGTAGTTTTGCTACCTGTAGTCATTTTCTTAAAATTTGAGTAAAAATTGAGTTGATATCTAATCAATAAAAATTAAACGATTTTTTATTATTAAATTTGGCTTTGTTTTGAACTTTAAGTTATATATTCATATTTTTAAAGTTAATTAAAACAACATCTAAACATTAAAAGTGCATAACTATTAAGTTATATTTATAAGTGTGCTAAGAAAAGCCATTGGACGACCAACGTTAGGATATCTAGAACATGACAAATTTAATGTGCACCAGCCGCACTAAACGGCAATCTTTGGTTGAATGAGGAGGATAAAACTCACAACCCTCCGTTAATGAGCTATATTATCTTTCAACCATTGCAAGCAGGCCTACATAAAGCATATATTTAAACTACTAAAGCAACACAATGTTTAACTTGGTTTACATACTTATTGTACTATGTTTTATAAAATCTAATTATTAACATATCTCTAATATACTCTGCGCTTTGTTTAAATATATTTAGAAGCAACTAAAATATACATTTTTTTTAAACACACAGTTATTTATGCTTTACTTGAGTACATTTACCACAGTTGTTCTTCGTTCAACTTTCGGTTCTTCTACTCACATTTAGGCCTTTCAAATAAATATAAATATAAGTGCATGCAAATTTATTTGATGAATAATATCATTACACAAATTTATAACTTGGTTCCAAAAAATACCGTTTATCTTGTAGATAATGAGAATATTAATATAAATATGCGATTTATCATTGAATGTTTTGTAAGAAATAGAAGGCATTAGTTGTTGAAATATTCTTGTTATTTTGTAAAGAAAAATGGTTAAGAAATATAGCGGATTAATTTATTAAAAATATCTAATCAATTACGATGCCATTGCCTGGAAATCAATTTGAATTAGGAAAATAGAAAACGGCAGTTTCGTTTAATGATGTCGAATTACTAAACATAATAATAAATAACGCTATATTAGTTTCTAAGAATTATATTTAATTTGTCTCTTAGAAAACAGATAGTCGCGTTTAAAAGTCATTCCAGGAAAAGAAATGACTTTTCCTTAAAGTGGGAGTCATAAATATGTTACGCCTTAAAACTGCATTTAATCTTCGAGTCAGGTTGACAACAATGATTGTTTATGTAGGGAAAAAAATTTTAAATACAAAGAATAAAGATGAGTTTGACGGTTAATTGGATACATAATACAAAGGCTTAAGATGGAGTTTGTGAATACGGAACTTGTCTTCTTGTGGATGGATGATAAGCGTACAAAGTGTATTTAAATAAATAATGAACTATTTTCACGGAGGAAGGTTTGTTGTCCGATTTAAAATAAAATTGGGAAATTATTGTTGTTGCAATCACTGAATTCATTAATAATAATTCGTTGAATAAGCGATGGCTCAATATTTTTCTATTTTTGTACAATTCTCTAATTTATTTAGATATTTTAGATAAACTCTTCTATGGAATCTGAGCATTTTTGGCATAGTTGATAAGTTTAGAATACATATGTTTATTCCAAAGATCTTCAATTTTGAAATATTGAAATTATTGGATAAACAAATAAAGATGTTTTTCAATGTGTTTATACATACAAATAAAAAACTTCAAAAAATGCAGTTTTTTGTTTCCCATTTCTTTATAAAATCTTCAAAAATCCTTCAATTTCTCAATTTTGGTGAAGGTTTTATGGTGACTCTTTCTGATGGGCATTTACATCTTAACATTGGTCGAAAAAATTCCTGATGCGCCAAGATAAGTAATTGAAATGAGTGAAAATGAGCCTAAATGTAAAGCTCTCTTGCTCATGATCTTCATGACAAAATATGTAAATTCAACAATAAATCCTAATAAATAAAAAATATTTTTTTATAATACTGGTACACTGTTAAAAATAGGCACTGAAAAATAAGTAAATTGTACTCATTTTTGAGTATATTCAATGATTATCATAGCTCCGAATACATAAGTTTCAAGGGCCTTCAGTGACCCAGTGGATAAAGGCGTTCAGCTAAGCTAAGACTTACCGTGAATCGAACCCAGTCCTCAGGGATCCCAGTCCGATTCTGTATTTGTTCTACTACCAGAACGTCGTGAAGAAGATATAAACAGAAGAAATATTAAAAAGGCGTGCCAAAAGAATGGGAAGAAAAATAATTGAGTTTTTATAAATCAGTTTCCATTTAAGCAATCGACCTCAAATAATGTGGAAAACCATCTTCTGAACACCCATTTTAAGTTTGTTAGGTCACATTCTTAAGATGGCTTGACCAAAATATGATATTAGCAATATTAAATCACACTGCTCATTTTTGAGTAAGTACGGTTACTTAACATCATCGCTCATTTACGATGCATTTGTTCACAAAGAAAAATAAGTAGGTTCAGGTACTCATTTTTAAGTAAATTTTTTTACTGTGTACTTTCAATTTAGCACATGTTCCATATGCATGTCCCCAACTTCCCTTTAAGTAGGGCACATGTTTATATTTTTTTAAATAATCATTAAACTTAAAAATTGCTAAATAATTCTTTGAAAAACCTCAAAAGAAAAATGGGGGTACATAGTTTAATAAATCGATTTTTGTTTGATTAATTCATAACAACTTTATGAAACAGTAAAGAATTAAAAATCGCTCGCATATTCACCTCCCTCCCCTATGATCTTACTAACAGCTACTTAATGGATAGTATTCCCTTATTATGGAAAACAAGTTTGCAAAATGAAGAATATAAAAGTAAAGAAATTTCCATATCTAATGTTTTTCAATTTAAAAAAAAAAAGATATTAATATGAAATATTCATAGATACTACCGAACCAAAGTATCCTACTATACCCTTCAGTAGTTCACCACGCCCAGTGGAGATTTCCCATTATATATTCATCAAGACTAGGTGATCTTGACTTTAATCTTTCTTCTACCGAAGTACGTGAGCAGCAAAATATAATGTGAACCAAGTTTAAACATTATGCGAATGTTCCTTAATAGTTTGTTTAATCACTGGTTTTGAAAGGATTGAAACTAATCGTATGTTTCCTTATAATGAAATTTAAACTCTTTCATTTGAACAGAATAATAGGAATTTTATTGAAATGGATACTGTATATTTATTTAAAACTACTCTTTCGGACATTAATTGCTACTTTTATACTTCCAATTTAATATATTTTGGTTGATTATTTATATACGTACACTGTAAAAGAAGGTGCTTAAAAATGAGTACGTGAGCGTACTCGTAGTACAATTGCATCGTAAGTGAGATATGACGTACTCAAATTTAAGTAATCGCACTTTCGCAAAAATGAGAAGTGTGATTTAATATTGCTAACCTCAGTTTCTGTTCAAGCCATCTTAACAAACCTACCTGACAAACTTAAAATATTTGTTCAGAAGATGGTTTTTTACATTATTTGATGTCGATTGCTTAAATGGAAACTGAATTTTTACAATTCAATTATCTTACTTTCCATTCTTTTGACACACCTTTTTAACATTATTTCTGTTTATAAGTTCTTCACGTCGCCGTGGTAGCTTAACGGATAAAATTCTGGACAGCGGTGCCTGCATGTTGGCTTTGATTCCCGGTAAGTCTTGGTTTTTTTTGTCGATATTTATTGAAAATGATTTATGAAGGTATCCTATGTGGGCTATATCTGCTCTTTTTATTAATTTTTACCCATTGTACTTATTTTATAGGGAATGTCTGTTTCAAAATTGAAACTTATATATTCGGAGCTATGATAAGCATCAAATGTATTAAATATGAGTACATTTTATTCATTTTTGAATACCTAATTTTAACAGAGTATATATATGTTTATGTTTACATATATATATGTTTATGTTTACATATGTATATGTTTACGTTTACAAATGTTTATCATATGGTAAAGAATAAAAATACAAATAATAACATTGGCTATACTGTTTAAGAAATGTTATTAATATTCTATCAAGATTCAAGTAATTTAATAAAAACAGATAATTTTAATAGTATTAGAATTAACAAATATTTCATATTGATAATTAATTCGAGAGTTTTTTCTGCTAGCTAATAGTTGTTATAAACATTCCATACATAAAGATTTCAAAAATCTATTGTTATAATATTTTTTCCTGGTATAAAAAAACATATCCGTTAAAAATGAATAATACATTTTTCAATCTTTAAACAAATATCAAATTACCTATATGTATAATTTCATGCAAGTATTTGAAAATTAAATGTACCCATCATATACTAAACCTATTACCAAGACGTCACAAAATCCTCTACAACAGATTTGTAATTTTTCAATAAATTCTTTTCAGACCATTTTCAAATTAATGCCTTCATACATTTCCATAGTAAACTGCCCAGATTGATTATTCTATTATGTTTATGTATTTTTTTCTATTCAATTTCACTTGACGACACTACATATAATGTTTCAGTAGTATATTACCAGTATTTTAAATGAACCCATATGTCAGTTATTTTGGGATATATTGAACACATCCTTTTCTAACACTTGCTTACTCATCATAAGCTACTGAATATCGCCACGTACTTCTTTAATTAGTTACCTGGTAACATTAAACATAGCCTATTTTCGTTAATGGATTATTCACTACTTCAATTCGCAGTCATTATTTCCAGTTTAATCCAACCATCTTTTACATTGCTTTAGTTTACAAACTTTGTTAAATGTAAACTACAATCAAATCCATTTCAAAGTACAATTTAAAATGCTTTGTTTAATTGGATACCTCATTGATGCATCAGTTAAGCTACATAGGAAGCTTCATGGGGGATGTACCGCTATAAGAATTGATACCGACAATTTAGACTTGATTTAATCTAGTAGAGCCATTTTGTTAGGAATATATTACTTTAGATAACACTACTCACCTTTTATTACAAAACACATAAAGTCTTATCATGAAACCATTTGCGTAGGAAATTCTTAGAATATCTTCAGTGCAATAGGAAATGGGAAAGTTAGAAGTCTTCCTTTTATGCAGAATTTTCAAAGTGATTTCCCTGCGCCATTCCTTCCAAATGTCATGTCTCGCCTTCAGTAAATAGCAATTATTTGGAGAGATACCATTTTGCACACATGTGGGATATTTTGGTTAATCGCCAAACATTGCCTGGAACGCCATCAAATGTTTCGATTTCGAATTAAAGCTATATTGGATGCTTTTCTGTGTCAGGGCGCTTAAGTGCTTTTAATTGAGCCACATTAAAACCCCTTAGAGATACGGAAGGAAGGAGCTGCTTAATGCTTGAAGATCTTGCTTGAAAGAACCATGTTGGTAACTGTGAAATGGGGATTTAAATTTTCATACATCTAGAATATAGTTTTGAATATTTGCTAAATAAGTACCGATTATATAAATTTTGCAAGCATACATCAAAGTGACATACAATTGTGAAATATGACGATTTATTTTTAATATTTTTGATACGATTATATGATTTACTTTTAATTTTTTTGTTAGTTCGGTTTTAGCTTGTATAAAAATGTCAATGAGACAAAGAGCCAAAAATAACGATTTTTATATTTCTGAGGAAATATACAATTAGTTGTAAAAAAACAAATATTTTTTAAGTAACCTAAAAATAACTTTACGGTACTATAAACGTTAAAACTTAACAAAATATGGTAGTCAAGTAATTGGTTAAAACAAATGGATTTTTCATCACTATCTGGTATAAACACAATACTAATTTTCGATTGGGATATAATAAGACATTTCTATATTTCCGAAACGTGAAATCATTCTGAAATTATTACTCATATTCTTTTCAGAAGAGTATTCTTGATCAATTTTCAATGTATGTAGATTGCAAGAGCTTTATCAAATGCTGTGTTGTACAGATCATCGGTTCTCAGTTAGAATTAAGTCACGGATCTTAGCTAAAACTAAATTAAAACCGGGGCTCCTTTTTTCATATATGCTTAAATGGAAGTCCCCCCCCCCCCTCGCTTTCTGGTCAGGGTATAGAGGAAGGGTAGGCATTATGATGGGCCGTAAAAAACATTGATAAATCGCTTACACAAAAGGTGCCATTCCTGTTAGAGCAATAGTGTTTTACAGATAGTTCGTTATTTTTAGACCTCAACGAAGCCGTGTAAAATCGCAAATTTAGCTAAAAATAATGTGTGCGGATGTATTTTTTTGGTAATTAAATTTAAATTCTTTTGGAGCAATTTATTATTTCAAAATGTAAACCTTTATCTTTCATGTTGAAAATTGTCCAACATATGGCTCTTACCCTCAGTTTATTTTTGAGGTGAAACTTTTTCAGTTTGTTTTATAGGGATCGCTTAGTAAAATCGCGTGAAACGGAAGTATGTTACGGAAGCATGAAATTCGCTTGCGCAAATGGCATCTACCAGTAAAGCAATAATTTTTCGCCCTCTAACCATGGTTCAAAAATACTAGGTATCGTTCCCGGGCCTTTCCTTAGAGATAGGCCCCGAACCGTCGCCAATAGCCTACTGTGCAGTCCTAGTGTGACGTTAATTAACCAAACCGAAACAAAAGAAAATCAATAATGTTTGCCTCGGCAACGATTCGAAATCGCATTCAATGCGTTCGCTCTGATTTGCTGTCGCTTACGACTCTCGGACATTTCTTATAGGAAAGGGAAAATTTTTTGAATAAATAACATATTATCAAGGTTTTTGATTCTTTAAATAAAAAATTTTAATCAAGTGTTTTCCATTTCTTTTTCTATATTATCTCTAAAACAATATTTATTTTATATATTAACGAAACAACCAAGTGTTCTAATTTTTTCATCAATTTTCTAATTCTGACATTTATTTTCTTATAATTGAATCTTTTATTGTTATCTTTAATTCTGAGTACGCCGTTAGGCACAATAGTGTAAGACATTAAAATTATTAATTTGTTCATGTGAAAGTTTGTAAACTATTTTGATTTAAAAATCTTAACATAAAGCTATATAATAAATGTGCCCTTTTAAACAAAAATACTGCAAATTCCTTATGGCTTTATTATTTTCCTTATGACTTCTATACGAAATGTATTATTCTATTATGTTTGATTCTATTATTTTCGAGACTTAAATTTTCAAAAATTCATTTTGTAGCAAAAATATATGTATGCCGTAAAACAAAACTAACATGCAAACTTCCCCTTAAAATAAATGTCCCCCTTCATTTTCATCATTTCTATAAAATAAATGCACATTTCGTTTAAATATTTTAAATTAATTATAAAATTCAATACTAAATAACAACCGATTAATATGTATTAAATAGTATGTCTCAGCACGATTCATTAAGTTAAAAGGAATTTATTTTACCATAGAAATGAAAATTATTTTAATACAAGAGATATTTGAAAGATGAAAAGTCCTTTACTTTTTAAATATTTTTTCCTCCTCTAGCTCATTATCTGTGTATTTGTATACAGCTTTATACAATACTGACATTTTAGACAAGGAAGTCTTACGTTTTCTCTAAAAGCATACTTTAATTGTTTTATAATACAATTACATCGCTGAACTTTTTAAACACAAAAATGTTCTTCTTCTGAATTAAATATAGAGTTTCAACGTTCAAGTCCTTCGAGCAAGAGTAAGAAAAAAACCTTTTTATTCTTGAAAAAAAAGAAAAAACTCCCTCCCGGTTAAAAAAAAAGCATCAAAAGTAAAAACAGCCCACTAAAACTATCAAAAAGCAGACATCAACAGAGAAGAAAAAAAACACTTATTGTATCCAAATCTCCTTCTTTGAGTGGGCGAGTCAGTTTTATTATGCAAGAAACCTTTTTTCATATTCTAACTTCAGATAAACCCTGTCTCTTTTTCTTTCCACATCAGTTACTTCACTTGTGGAAGGTGTTTTTTGTGCATCTCCAAAATCTGCTCTTGGCACTATAGCTAGAAACAATCCCAAACTCGACATTTCTAATGCTGGAACTATATACTCTCAGATAAGAAGCCCCACAAGATCTTCCGGACTAGTGACAATAAATTAAAAGCAAGCGTCACCACCATATGACACCCAAAACGCTATCTTATTGGTCGGCTTTTCATCTCAAAGCCAGTGTTGAAGTCATGGCTTTCTTCTCACAGTTCATTCACAATAGAAAGCATATTCATGTAGATGAACTTTTGATTTTTTTTTCATTCGTTTTGCAGGGAAGGATCAATGAATGGGAATTGTATGGGAGATGTATTCTTCCCGGCGCTAGAACGCCTCTTTTAATCTGAACACTTAGGCAAGGCGGCCTTTGTTTCCGTGGGCCTAGTTCTGGCAGTTTAGGTCTTTCCATACATCATTCCGATTTGGGGGGAAAGGAAGGCCATTCTTTTCTAATGACTGTATTCTTCTGATAATTTAAATGGGGAGTTTTTGGCACGGCTTTCAAATTTCAGTTTAGATCCATTTTAACTTTGGGTTGAAAAAATCGTAATGATTTATGAATAAAACTTTTTTAATGTTTATTGCGCACTTGACGGCTTAAATTATTTTACATGCGTGTTCAAAATTTTAACAACGATCCCGTTTCTATTCTACTATTTTTGTGATAGTTCTATTTTTATAAATTAGTTGTAAATTCATTGTTTAGGGCAGGGTTCCAAATTAGTAAATGAAAGTTAAACGTCATTGACAGCAACCTTTTTTAATTGCCAAAATTTCTTCTTAGGCGTAATTTTAAAATAATTCAAATTGCTTAAACAGATCTGCCATTTTTTTACAATATGTTTTTAATCGGTAAAGCTTCTTCTGTATAAAATTAGAAACATGTCTTACTGACAAAATTACCGAAAAGATCGAGAGAAATTCCTGAAAATAAATTATATATATATAGTGTGTTTATTTATATATGGTTTTAACTGGTTATTTTAGTATAGTGTTTATCTTTTTTTGATATGATATTTTTCCACTATGAATATTTTTATGCTGACAATTAAAGTTGCGATGCATAGCCAAAAATATCTATATTTACTAATTGTACTATTAGTTTAACTCACTTTATCCCTTTAATGTGTTTTATGTGTTCAATACATCATACTTAATTTAGTAATTTTCAGAATACTTCTACTACTCTCCATTATTTTTTTTTAACATCGTCATTATTTTTTAAACTTAGCGATAAAGCATATTTTGAAATAAATATGAAAAAAAAACGTACACTAGTAATCTAAAAAGTTCAAAATACTCGTTACATTAAAATGCATATAAATAAGTTTTATAGTAATTTTTACTAAAATTTTTACCCAGTTGTAGTAATATTTTAACTCGAAAATAATTTTGAAAACTTTCTATTATTTAATTATTTAAGTAATTGAAAAATCAAGCTGTGAGTATTCATTTTTACATAAACATATTACCTTAACATGCAATTGTTGAATATGTGAAAATATTAATAAAAACAAGAAACGAAATAAAATGCAACTATAGGTATTCTACTTTATATACATTAATAATTAACACTAGAACGACGAAGTGTGTCAATTTGACCCAAATCTAATTTCGTTTATGTTTTTCTTAAAAACTTACCGGCCGAATTAATTGAAATTCCTTGACTTTTCCTAAAGTCATGCATATAACAGCCTGAAAAAATATTATTCGTCTAGCAGTTTTTATAGTTGGTGTTTTTAACACTTATACCTAGAACGACTGAATGGGTCATTTTGACCCAAACACCCTTTTCCTATACAGAAAGCAGATAACAACGATTTATAGAACTAAAACACATTGCACCCATGTCGTGCGCATTCGGCTTGACTCATCCAGAGGGTGAGTGACCTTGACCTACAATATAATGTCACTGGTCGAATAATATTGGATTTTCATTCGTTCAAACTGTTTTTATATGAGAAAAAGCGCAGATGGCATTTTTTTCCCCTGATGGAGACAGGACTGCATCTGAATAAGTACAGATAGAATAAAGCTTGAGTAAAATGTCTCGGAAACTTACTGTTAGCGAAGCATTAGAATACTTTCAATAGTTGTCGGAAAATGAATCCGAAAACTGTAGAAATAAAGAGTTTGCTTCTAGGGATGAAGAATTTGTGCCTTCAAATACTAAAAGTGTATCTTCAAATAATGATGGCAATTAATCTGATTCTTGCGAATTACCTATTGCATGTAGTAGAAATGAAAACGTTTCTAGTAAAACTGAAACGTTTCTAGTGCAAACAACCAAGAAATCAAAGTTTTATACGTAACAGTTGATGAGCAACTGTTTCCTACAAAATCCAGATGTCGATTTACACAGTACATGGCTAACAAACCAGATAAATTAGGAATTAAGTTCTGGCTTGCAGCTGATGTTGATACTAAATACATAATAAATGGCTTTCCATATTTAGGTAAAGATGAGCGTCTTGCAAATCTAGAACTCGCCAAACACGTCGTTTTACGTTTAGTGAAACCTTTTGAAAACTAAGGAAGAAACGTCACCACTGATAACTTTTTCACAACACTGAAACTATCGGAAATTTTAAAAGCAAAGAACACCAGTTTGATAGGTACTGTAAGGTGGAATCGAAAATTTTTGCCTGAAATAGTGAAAACGAATGAAGACATAATTGTCGAAACATTGTTACTGAAACATAATGATAGTACAACTACTATGACAGTTTACCAAGGGAAAAATAATAAGAATGTCATGTTACTTATCTCATTTAACCCCACAGTTTATGTTGACGATAACGGGCCAAAAAAATTTCCATAGACAATGTGGTTTTACAATTCTACAAAATTCAGTGTAAATGTTGCTGTCAAATGCACGAAAATACTTGGTGAAGGCAGCATAGAGAAGGTGGCCAGTGCCTGTCTTCAACAATATTCTAGACCTTGCTTGAATAAATTCCTGGATTTTGTATAAAAGAGTTATCGGTAAAAGCTTTCGAGGCGAAAATTTATCCAACAACTTATTGATGAGCTTCGCCATCCTTATATTGAGCCTACTCGTAAAAAGAATAATTCAGATTTACAGAAACAAGTGAGTACCATCAGTAGGACGCAAAAGAGTTCGAAGTGAAGTTTCTAAGTGTGTAAACAAAACAGTTGATATTTGTTCCGATGTGTAACAAGTGCACAAATTACGTAAAAAAAAGTTGCCGCAACTTTGTGTAGTATATATACGAACACTTTCCTGATAATAACTTTTAAATAATGAATAAAAAATTTACACATCAATGACAAAATGCCTCAAAAAAGTTCAAATTTAATATAGTGTAAACAGTTTTTAAACATAATTTTTTGTTTATTTTTAAGGTTTATAATTTAAATATTCTATTTTGTACTCTTAATATCACTGTCAATGATATAATTGTCATTACTGAAAAAAAGTTGTATTTTTAAAACTTAAACATGGATTTTTGTACTCTGGGTCAATTTGACCCATCCCGTCGTTCTAGGTATACCGAAACTGCCATCGTTCTAGTGTTAATTAACTCGCCCCAATTTTACCTAAATATCAAAGGATACTGAAATAGAGTTAAAGGGCGTGGAATTACTTTACACATGAAATTTAAAAATACCTAAAAAAAAACACTGGAAAACCGTGTGTAGGTTTAAACTTATTATGATGGTCAAAAATCAAAAGTAGAAGTTTTTAAAATATTTAATGGATGTTTATAATATACGAATATACGTCATCTCCATTTTATTTGTAGATAAATAGTACTTCATTTAAGAAATTCTCATGTGCATAAATTTAACTTCGAACAAAGAAGTAAATGTAATTGTCCGTGTATACCCCCGGTATTAACGTAGCCATAGATATAATTTCAGCTGGCAATCCATTTTGTCATGTTTTATGTGGCTTTAGTTGTACCAAAGAAAATCACACCAACGGCCTTTTGACAATTTCCCTTAATGTTGTTCATTTCTGGGAAATTACTTTACCCTGATTTTTTACAATTGAGAACTACATAACGAGACTATCATACTCCAAACCATTTCTTGGCAAAGAAAAGTGACAAATAATACTAACGAGGCAAGCAAACCCAAACCAAACTTTGTTTTGTATCCCATCAAGTTAAGAAAGGGCTTCGGACATTGATGAGAAAACAACAACAACCACCACCAGAAACTAAATTATTTGTTCCCGATTGCTTTGGTAGCCAGTGGACTGTTGTGACGTGTCACCAAAAGAACTTCATCTCTCAGAGTGACAGCGCCTATTTGTTCCCTACCCTTCTAAGTCCAGTGTTTTTCACTGTTGGTGGTCAAAGGCTCGGTTGTTCCACCGCCCGCTGTTGCCCACAGCCTGGCACAATCAGAAAGCAGGACCCCCAACCAGGCAGAGAAAGCAAATGACTGATAGGGCACAATGAGATGTGTCTGCAGCGTATGACTGCTGATACAAAAATCGATGGCATTCCAGAAGATGTGCCGACAGAAAAAAAACACCAATAATAATAATAATGCAGTCTTCCATTGTCTGGAAGATTTTCTGCTCGGTTAATTTGTTGTTAGTTAGACAGGAAGAGATATATGAAGGAAGGGGAGAGCGTTATTTAAGGGAATAGAATCTTTCACTGGCAATAAATAAATGCGATTCAATTCGTATTTGTTTGTTCGAGTTAAATATTCATAAATTATTTAATATCGAGCCGACAATGAGTAGTTGAAATAGAGGATGTTTTAGATGTGCTCTGTTAATATTCTTGTATAGTTAATTTTGGTTCATCTACTCAATAGAAAATTACAACTGAGATAAAAATTTCCTGAAATTAATTTTTCGAAGAAAACACTTTTTACTATATTAAATGTTAAGTGTAGAGTTATTACACTTTTAAAACGTTGTTTGATCTGAAATACTAGTTTTACAGCCATGTATGTTATAAAGCCTATACATTATCATATATTTATTCTAAACAGTTTAAAGATTTAATTATAATTAAAGTTTTTTTTTATTATTTTTAGGTATTACACATAATTTTTTAAGTTTTCTTACATTTAGGCATTTTGTGTTATTGCGTTTTCGAGAAAACAAATTTCGAATCAATAAAAATCGCCCTGCAATGTTTGTTTATTTATTTACTGATATGAAACATTTATAGAAGGCATTTTGTCATGCAAACTGCATATTATCGAATTCAATAATTATTGCAACTCACTGCAATGCAAAAAGTAAAGTCCACATCAAGAAAAAGATTATCATAGTGAACCATAGTTCAAGTTTGATACATTTATAACGTAGAAGAATTATCATTGCTTATCTCTAAGTAAGAACTATCATAAGAAAACGAAACAATAATGTTTATATAACCTTTGAAATACCATAATTGTCAGAATTCAAAGTTTCAGGAAAACATGGTTTGTAGTACACAAAACTTAAAACATACCACTATCTTACGTGAACGAGATAATCTTTATTACATAAACACCATAATAGTCCCCTGTTCTATAAGGATGTTAATGGTACGCTTCTGCAAAAACAAGATCAGTTTCTAAAAATGCGTAGTTAAAATTTTCGATGCTTCACATACGTTTTGCACGACAAATTCAATTCCCGCGACTTCTTTTAACGGTGTCACTTGCTTGGGAATACATATTACCACATTAATAATTCTTTTGAATCTAAACTTTCAACGCGTAATCCAAAATTACGCGTGCCCTATTTATTTAACTAAGCTATAAATCAAAACCATCGATCAGGCCATTCATAACAAGCGCAGTTCATATTTCACCCGAGCCGTCACTTTAGTTACTTTTGAATAATGATAAGAAGCTGCCTGCTATTACTAACCCCTTTTCTCCAAGCAACCCCGCGAATCGAGCTTGATTTCAACGTGTAGCTATTAGCTTAACGCCATAGTCGAATACTCTTAGGACTAGTTGCAGATAATTTCCTAGCGAAGTTCCGCTAAACCATCATCAATTTAAGGAGACGTACTATTACGGGTTGGAGTGAGTGGCGAAGAATTTCTGCCCGCATCAGATTCATGTTGATGGCCATCATTTAAACTCTGCGAGTCATCCATAACTGGAGATCATCGCGGGAGCATCAGTCACCGCTTATTGAGGTGGGTGACTCGAAGAACAAAATTATCTTCTAAACAGAACGCCTTGCTCTCGACGGGGTCAGAGGGATCGCATTTTGCCGTAAAAGGATCACTTGGAAGAGGAAATTGCTCAGGAAAGCGACTTAACTTAATCGGGATGGAGTATGCGGTTAGTCTCTATTATAAAACTGTGCGAAGTGTTGTATAAAAGACGTGACAAAATAAATTAAGCAAAATGTGTTAAATAAATGAATAGACGTGAGTATTGAAATTAAAAATATGGAAAGCAGTTATACTTTTATTGATAAACTCAAATTTAAAAACAATAAAATGCATTAAATGTAGATCTAACAACATAATAGTGAATAATCCCTCAGAAAAATTAATTAATAAAATTAATAAATACAATCCAAATAAATAATATGTATTACAAAGCAGAATAGGAGCTTATGGCTACATGTATATATATTTTGAAAATTCTGAACAAAATGCATTGTTTAGACTATTTAGAAACAAAATAAAAAGTTTCTAGAATATATGCACGTTTATCTGTTTGAGCGTCAATCATACAATAACAACTGAAAGGATTTTCATGAGAATGTCATTAATATATGAATAATTTAGAGATGAACTCAAAAACTATGTTTCAATTGAAATAAAAAAAAAGAACAGAAAAACAACTACAATAACTCCTGGTATACAGATGAAAATTAATGAAGCGTACGGAGCAATTATATTAATATACAGTTTGAAGATAATATAGGCTCTTCTAAAATTGAAAACGTGAGTGTAAGAACCAGACAGCTCCAATTTTCAAAATTGTTAATGGAGGACGAAAAACACTGTACGTTTTTTGCATTGTATAATAAAAAAGTACAGCAGCTTTTCCTTTACATTTATATTGACATTGCTTAGAGTTGTCTAGTTATTGCCCAAACCGATATATGATATATTTTCGTTATAGTGAAAAAGTATAAATCAGAAAAAGGTGGAGCTGTCTGGTTCTTGCACCCACGTCTTCAATAGTTTTAGGAAACTGTATCAATTGATTTTAAATAACTTTTTTTTTAAATTTTACTCATTTTCAGTGGTTGTTTTTAAAGAGGAAAATAAAAATATTTATATGTTTTTAATGCTGAAGAAATATTGCATTGTAGCTTTTCTATTTAAAAATTATTATTTTTTCCTTTTTTAGAGATACAAATAATACAGATAGCAATTAATGCGATTTATTAATTAATATTAAATATTATTGTGTGTTCAAACAGTAAGAAAATGTATTTTTTTTGTTTTAAATTCGATGTTTGTTATTTCGTTAAAAGCAATTGAAGACGTGATTGCAAGAACCAGACAGCTCCACATTTTTTTTGATTTACACTTTTTTATTTACTCCTTAAAAAAAATATTTACCAATATGCACAAGAACCACGCAGCTCTATAGAGATATAAAGGACGATGAGTTGAACTTTTTATTATACGATGCAAGAAACGTTCAGTGTTTTTCGTCCGTCCAGAACTATTTTGAAAACTGGAGCTGTCTGGTTCTTACATCCAAGTCTTTAATTGCTTTTATTAGTAAAAAAGGTTGATAAACTACTCAAGTTAACAATGACTAATAAAATTCGCATTTTATTGTTACACTAAGTAGTTAGAGTATTTCAAATAAATTAATGGTTTAGTAAAATTTTAAATTTGTAGTAATTAATTAATATCGGAATTATTCTCTCAAAGTCCGTACGCAATTGTAATTCAACTCCTAAATTTAATTTATACAATAAATTCGATCATTAGTAAAATTGACTCTTTCAACTTTAAGTGGCTATCCGTGACTCTTGTTACCAAACTTTACTTGCATCTTTAAAAGTTGTTAACCAAATTTACGACTTCGATTGATGCAATACAAACAAATCTCTTTCTTTGATTAGCAGTCATTTATGTGGAACAGTGCAATCAAACCTCCCGGAAAAGCTCCAACAAACCTCCTTTCCAATCAGCCAACTACACGGAGCAACCAATTACAATTAGGCTACTTTGAGCTGCTCCAGATAACGTGTATCTCTCGAACCTATTGAGGCACTCGAAGAAACGCACTCAAATAGATTTAACAAGCGAATTTACTGAATTATCTGTTTGAGAAACTTTGTAAAATTTATTTGGGATAAGTGCAAACTGTGTGTGTTGAATACCACTTAACAAAATTGCAAGATCCTCATTTCAACTGAGTTAACAGAAGCAATTTAAATTTAATAAAATAGTTAAAACGAAGGATCTGAGAGGGATACAATTTATAAAGCAATAATTAAACATGAATTACAACAACAATGCCAATGTTTAAATTTGTGTTATATTTTAAAATTAAGAATTTTTTTATAAATCAACATTCCATTTCTATGAATTAGTGCAAGGTGGGGAAAAATGATTCTGGGGTATAATGTTTTTTTTTAATTAAATATTTAATTACACAATGTGTTTAGTGTTAAACTTATGTTTTGATTTCGCTATTATTTTTGTTAATTTGCTGCGTTACTAAAGTAAAGTTTAGTAAAATATTACATTTCTGGGTGTTTTAATTCCAGTATAAAAGTCGATTTGTTTGAGTATACAACAAAAATTTAGATTGTTTGATACACGAAAACTTATGTATGTAAACAGGAAAAGTCGAATTATTTACGAATATTCCTAGGATTTGTATATAATTAAATCCATTGAATACATTGCAATGAAAAAGAAAAAATTAGAACTAATTATATATATGTTAATATAAAAATATGTTTTGCAAAGTGGGAAAATGGGTGTTTGAATTGTTAGTATTAAAGAATTGGAAGTTCATAAAAATTTAACAATACTCGGCAAAAGTGCAATTATTATACAAAAATATGAAATTCGAAGCTTATAAATGACAAGAAACTGCAATATATTTAACACTGTGTATACGTTAATAATGAAGAATCTGTTCACTTATTTATTGGAAACATAATCGTATATTTTATTTAATTCTGAGGTTTATAAATATTTCTAATGGTTATTTTTCTAAGGGAATATATACTGTTCTTTTATATTCTTTAAACACTTTGAAAAAGGGATATTTTAGAATTTTTTTTTGGAAATATCTTGAACTAGTTTACTTTTCTAAGGTTGTTTTACTTTCAGCTGGCGTATTTCCTTATGAGATATACTTTCATATTTTGTGAAACTAGTGAGTAATACTCTTTTGTCTCTTCAGAAAAACTTCATTAAAATATTAAGAAAACAATTTCTTTTTTACTCTTTATTATAAAAATAACGGCAACTACGTGGCTATTTGTTCCCGTATATAGTCAATAAAATGTGAATAATGACAGCCTCTGGATATGCCGAAAGCTACAAATTTACGCATGTGTACTTTCCAGAAATCGCATTACATAGCTCATTTGTTAAAACGATGAATGAATTTGTTGCGTGGGGTACAATAAACAGCATCATTATTGTTTGCAAGAATAGATTTTCCTTTGAAATTGCACGTCTTTATAAAAAAAACTCATTTATGAAATAAAAGAATACAGGGAGAAGGCACCTATCTGCACCATGAATTTGAATGGGGTGAAAAAACTGGAAATATCCAGGAAAGATTACAGTCATACTTTGCCATAGGTCGATACTAATGTTTTCCCGAAACAAAAAAAAACATGACTTAAGGGGGAATTCGGGAGACAGAACAAACCAAGGTACGGTCTGCACACAAAAAGGAACGTGCTGCATGCAGCCGAAGTCACATAGGAAAAAAAAACCACCCGCATGTTATTAAAAAAACATTTGGAAAACATTTGTTTGGTAATGCAGGAAAACATGGAGCAGGTAGTCTCGCTGAATAAACATTTCGAGAGAAAAGAGAGATTATGTTTTTTTTGCGTTTTAAGTTTAGTTTCTCATAATTTGCATAAATGCTTCTCAGAGTAATATGGTTGGAATATTGCAGCTGGAGTATTTTCATGTTTTTTCGGTTTTGTGTTATAATAACAGTTGGTTGTCGGGTCCCTTTGTACCTTAACTATTTAATTAACACGTTGATTGCACGCTCCACCAGGAAAGAAGGGAAAATATCAATAAGTCGACATCAACTGTAGTCAACGAGTTAACTGCCGTGGAAACAACATTTTGCAAATGTTTTTAAAATGTCCATAAAAACATGTTTTAAAGTGTTAGCCTTTCTTATAAGTGCACTTAAGTATATATATATCAATATATGTATATATATATATATATATATATATATATATATATATATATATATATATATATATATATATATATATATATATATATATATATATATATATATATATATATATATATATATATATATATTAGATGACCCGTTTATAATATAAAGCAAAAGTCGACTTTTTTTTTATTTCTTTTAAATTTTAAAACGTGTTTTGATATATTAAGCTGTTGATCCGATCTAAAGCTTAAAATGATCTTGAGAGTATGAATTTCATGTAGTCTTTAAATAGTTGAGCACAGTAAATAATTAGGTGTACACTGTAGAATTGTTTGTTACGTAAAATATATGATAGGTCCAAAAATTAGTTTAATATTATTAGCTTGCAAAATGTGTAAACAAAATTAATCAAAATTTTTTCTAAAGCCAAATTTCCATATTTTTTAATAAAGTTTGATCTAAAACCATAATTCAATATTTTTTAATAAAGTTTGATCTAAAACTATAATTCAATACTTTTTAATAAAGTTTTTATTAAAATATATTATCTGTTTTATTATAGAAGCTTTAAGTTGTCTATTATTTTCAGCTGCGGAAGTGGGAAAATATAAAAACTTATGAAAACATTTTCTTGTATATCCATGTCACCGTACAAACTATACACTTTTGAGCAACTAAGATCTTATTAAGAATATTTTAATACTATTAGCTACGTAATTTAAATATCAATGAAACATTAAAACAAAAATAAGAAAAAGTAATAGCCAAATTGTCCCTTGTAAATTTTTATAAATTATTTTAAGTTTATATATTAAAATAGATTGATTTCTTTTTCACCATAAAAAACTTATTTCGTATATATAAATATACCGTATTGACTTAAAACGTTGTTAATATTTAAATTATTAATTATAATGTGGCTGCACAAAATTTTAGTTTATATAATGAAACAATTCTATTTTTAAACTTTTATTTTGAAATGAAAGGTATATTTTGTTTACATACTGATATTTTTTCTCTCAGATTTGTACATTATATCTAAAATAATTTATATAAAACCACTTTTGTGTGTGGTTAAGTCGTTATTTAAATTCATTTCTGGTAAATATACGATTATTACAATTATTAATTTTAATATAATTTCTATTTATTTGTATTGTTAGAACTATATTGAATATAATAACATTCTAAAGTTGAAAATAACATAATGTTATAGGGTACATCTATAACTTATTTTATCAAAACATTTAATCTAATTGTTTTATTCAATTTTCTTGAAATTTAGAAAAATAAATTTAAAAAGAAATGTACACCATACGTTATGAGAAAAAAAAATTAATCACGATTTCATTTGCATTTAAAAGCATTTTATGTTTTATATTTAAACTTTTAATAAAATGGCTAAGCTATTTGATTGCAGTATGAAATTGAAAAGTGTTAAAAAGAAAACATCCGTGTTTTTTTAAAATTTTAATAGATGTATTTTTAAATAATATTTTAATACGTTATCAATGAAGTTTTAGGCGTAAAAATGTAATGACAAAAAGTATAGTCAGCTTATTTTTTTTTTAAATTATGACTATAACTCTGCATTGCAAATCTGGTTATACTGCCTCAAAATTTGTATCAATATTTTATTGCGAATTATATAAGTTAAAATACTATTTATAATGCAAATCCTATAAAATTAAATTTTTCGATAATGACAAAAACTAAAAACGTTTATGCCCGTGGGTCGTGCACACCTACTTACACTGCGTATATATAAAAGATTGAACACACACACACGCACGCACCCACACATACAACTTTAACCGTTTCCTCAGCAATCTCTGAAGCCGAACTGCTGGTAGTGAATATTTTTTTTTAAATTAGAAATAAGTTAAAATAAATATAAAATTATTTACACTTAACTCTCAATTATTGTGTCTGTGTTACTTACATCTACTAAAATAATAAGTGTATAGCAGGTGTAAAACAATTTTCGTTTATGGTTCACACATAAAATATTTAATGCAATAGATAAACATTGATTTATAGTACGAAATTTACAAAATATCAATTTTTATTTAAATACTTTTTTTTTAAGCGAACACTTAAATCCTCAAAATATGTGAACTACAATTTGAGTTTGACTACAAACACCAACACTGCACACCAAACAAAACACTTTTATAACTTCGTTTTAAATACTGATATCTCAAGTTATTAAATAAGCATTGATTCAATACCATAAATCAATCAAAAATTTAATTTCTATTTGGTTTTAATTTAAAAACGAATGCCCAATACGCAAATTACGGTATCCTCATCTTCTTCCAGTAAAGTCCTTGGTGTGTCCATAACCCGTGTAAAAGATTTTCAATTACGGTTCAAATACAAAACACTCAACGTATTAAGTGCGCATCGATTTACTCCCGGAAATAAATCAAAACTACAGTCAGGGATTTACAATCCACCCCCGTAACCGACGTGCGTTGTAAGTTTATCTCTTTGTACACATTTCCCCCATTTATCATTGGCTTCCTAAGCCCACCTTTCGATGCCACGGGTCCTTCGCCTGGTTGGTAGGCATGCCCTATAAATTCCGGGTCTTTCCCACACCAACAGCCCCATACAAAAGCTATTTATTTGAGCCATTTTGCCGGGTTTTAGAGACAGGAGGGTTATGCGGTGTAGGATATTGGCCATGATGGCTGCTTATGGGCCGCGCAGAAATGATAATAAATCCATGGCAGGGGTTCTTGTTGTGATGTCGGTGCTCCTGCGTCGGCTGTCGCCAACCTTCTATCGGCGACATATCTTTTTTTCTTCTCCTTACAAAGTGCCGAGCGTGGATGTGTCATAACTGCTATCCTGCTGGGGGAGGGAAAAAATGCTGGGCTAAGTTTCATTGGGGTAGTGCGAAAGCGTTATTTGTTTTTCGTTTTCTTTTGGCGATAAACAAAAACTAAGGTGAGGAGAGGCTATATCATGCAGAACGTCTAATGTCTTTTTTTTGGTGTTGTGGTTATTTTTGGTTTGATGTGTTTTTATCTGTGTTAGAAGTTGATGTTTATGTAGTGTTGTAGGAATGTGCAATAGTCTACTTTTAAAATAAAACCCCTTTAAACTCGCATAAATGCGTTTAAAACTGATTTACAGCAATTAAATCATTTTGTTAAATGGAAAATGTATTTATTTATTTTAAAGCGGAATAATTTATCTGATATTGAAATCATATTATATTTAAAAAATAAAGGAACACTTCATATTTTATTTAAATCAAAATTAAAAAATGACCTTACACTTCTGGTTGCAATTAAAAATATATATATAAATATACAGCCCCATTAATTTTTTGTGTTTAACTTCAAAATAATGGAATAGCTAAATTAATATTTCGATAATAAATCACTTAATTTTTGTAATTATTATGCTTTTTCAACTTTAAATAAGACAGTCATTATGCTTCAGAATTTAATCTTTGGAACGTAAACTTTAACTTGAATGGAATTGTTGAACTGAAGGGTTCTCAAGTTATGAAGTTCAAAGAGAATTCATATTACTCTTCAAAAACGAAATAGAGAGTTCTGTAGATCTAATTTATAACCTACACCTATTAACTATTTTATGAGTAAAGAGTGTAATGCAGCTGTATTCAAGAGAGGAATGCTGCAAAATATTCCTCCTATTCAAATTCTATTCATTTCCCACCTCGATGTGAAATGACTTTACTCTAATTTCAGGACAAACTGTATTTGCTGATTTGTATTGTGGGCTTATATATTATCGTAATTGGATTCGATGAGCTAGAATAATGTGTTTGTATACTATAATAACTGAAATATCATCTTACTGTCGAACACTGCCTTTTCTGGCATTTCAAATATGTATTGGAAATGAATCCTATTTATGCATTCAGAATTCGCGAGGCAAGATACTGTAAAGAACATTCGTCTTGTAAGCTCCATGGCGTCTTATGTCAAGATATATCGAATTTTAAGCAGCCATTTATGCTTGTTGTGGTTCGGAAGCTGCACTAAGATTTAGGCGGGAGTCCATAAGCAGCAATTTCGTATAATATAGTATTTCGTATATAGATAATATTTCGTATCAGATTAAGCAAAATAGATGGGTTATTTGTTAGCTAGTTTTTGCAACGAGCAAACAGGTCATTATCTAGGTATTAGTCTTGTACTTTTAACCCTTCGCGGTCGGGCTAACTGGCAACTCGAGACGATTTCCAGCAAATTCGGTAATTTTTTAACGAAGATAACTAGTTTAAAAGTCATTACACCGGGATGAAATCAACTCTGCAATAGTGATTGAGCACTTGAAGAAACATCAATTAAAGCCAATAAATTTATTTTATATGCAATTATAATATGCAACCAGTGCCTTCTTTTAATAAAGAATACATGTTATGCGTTTTGGAATAAAGTTTATTTTACGATTATAACATACTAAACTAAATTCAAAACAAGTTTTTTTCAATGTATATCTATAAAAATATCGCTAACAAAATAGCATATTAAATTCTAAGATACATTCACAATTATCTTGATAACCCTTGTTAAAATCCTGCCTTTTAAATAGGATTCACTCAATGTTTAAATATTTTATTGAAAGAATTCTGAATAATATTGTGTTGCAAAACATTTCCTAAAAGGTAGCAGAAATATATATCTTCTGTCAAATTTTTTAGAATAAGATGCACACAATTAAGGATATATAGTTTTATTTCTTTTTATTCAAATCAAATTGGCTGTTTGTATTGTATTTCCCTGTAAATGCATATTTCTAAAAGTATTTTTAAAATCCAAAGCACTTTCTTAGGAAACTTTATAAAGCTCAACTAGAAAACGCATTTTAATGAACACTGAAATAAGAAGACTCCAACATTCGAATAAATCAAACTGGGAAAGAATAAAAACAATATACAAACATTAATTTATTTTTCTTCCAATTAAATACAATAAACATAACAATATATTTCGTAAGGTTTATACATGAGAAATATGTCAAATAGGTTGCATACCGTTCATTGATTACTTTTATTATTCAATTTTTTGCAAACTTTTATTTTTCTAATTCTTTCTAAAAAACAAAATGTAATTACATTTTTCAGCACAGTGTTTTTCTGCTTAACGATTCTCATACGCAACAATAAACCTTGGACGAAATCTATTGAATCGTGCTTAAATTATCATAGGTACATGCACACAATCTAAATAACAATGCGTTCGTTAAAGTTAGATGAGCACTTTAAATTGACTCACCGAAACCTTTGTTACAGAAAAAGAGAATTTAGTAAATCCTAATTAAATGATGCCGGAGATGCAAAGAAGATTTTTTTAATCACTCTAACCAATCTACTTGTATAAGAGAATATACAAATAAATTAAGTGTATCTATCAAACTACAAATTCACTCTTCTGTAGCTCGAAGGCTTTCTACCGAACGGCTACTTCAATTTCCGTATGGAAACTCTTCAGCAATTAGCTAGATGAGTTTGTGATTTGATATTTTATTGAAATGGATAACTTTCTTAGTGTTTTTTATTTTGATGTCGAAAAAGATTTTTCTCTTTTGTTTCTTTTTAGTTTTAATGTATAAAGGGGCTTTCCTACTTGTAAATTGCAATTACATTTAAAATAATTTTATAATTAATTAGTAATTTTGAATATAAGAGTCATGTTCGGATTAAATATTCCTTATTAAATATATTTTATCTAGTTTAAGTAAAATCTAGGGCAAGTAAATTGATTTAGTCAAGTATACGTAAATTACAATTATTCTAATATATACATATTATTATCTACATATTCTTCATTTCCTTTAAAGAAAACATTATATTCAGATTTATTTAATAAAATATTTTTTTCATAAATATTCAATATTTTTTTTAAATTTCGAATTAGCTTCAATTCATTAAAATGAATCTTAAAATAGCTCCAATAAGTAAAGGTTGGAGTACTATTCATGATCCTTTTCATATAAAATGACCCTCATTCTGTAATAAAATTTATTTTTTTAATTTAAATACAAATACAGCTACACACCTTAAATACCAATATCAGACTTGAGGCCCATATCTTCTGACTATTCCCCAATAAATATTTAATTTTTAAATTATTTACCTCTTCAGAATTAACAATATTCAGTTCCATTTGTCGATTACCCTATTGTATTATTGCTTTCTATCTATTATATTAAAATGTTGTTGTTTTTACAATTTAAACTCATGACCGCACATTCTATCACTCATAATATTAAAAAATAAATTATCAACTGACTCATATTTAATAAATTTGAACAATCGAGTCAAATATTTTCTATTCTCTCTTCTAAATTATATGTATTTAAATGTTGTTTCAATATATCTCTCCACAATATCTATGCATACAATACATTGAATTATGTTAGTAACCATGGGCTTAACTTCTCTAATTAATCACTGCCTCTTTTTAGATATGTTGAACAAAACTGTATATCATACTCAAGAAAAGGCTTTACAATGGGAAATATTCTTAAATTTTGATCAAACATTTTTTCTGATGTAACCTAACGGTCTGTTGTAGTTTCTTGCTAGCTACTGCACATTGATGACCCTTTTATAAAGACCTCTTTTACTAATTTGTATATTTCAAACATATATGAACTTAATAATGTTATTTTACTTTCATAATTGACCGAGCGTTAGCGAGGTCTCTAATTTAACTTGACCTTTCGACACTTCGTATGTTTGTAAATGTGTTTGTTACACAGTTACGGCAAAACGCGTTGTTCGATGTTCTTAAAAAAAATTATGAACGTTCCTCGAAGTCATTAAGAACGACGTATAAGTTTTTTAAAGATTTTTTGGACGCGAGGTCTACTGTTCCCAGACTACTAGTATTGTTTAAACGGGAGAGTTACAAGGTATTTTTTTAAAGAACCTAACATATTTACTAGTCTACCTGTAAATACCCCAGTACAATTTATATTTACTTACTTGTCCACTAATCCTAATTAGATACATGGGAAAGTTTGAAATAAGATTATTTATCAGAGAACAAGACTTTCAACTTTCCACTTAGTCCATCAGACACTGGAATTTCCAAGGAAAGAAACTGGAAGAACCACATAACGCACCTGCATCTAATTCAAGGAAACTGTTACTTCCTAATGAATTAAGAGTCCTATTTTATCCTTGTGAATTTCTCATGCAGCATGCTCCAATGAGATTACTTCTGTTATGCTCTTATCCGTAAGCTACTTACATGATTGGAACTTGATTAACTGTTTTATTCATTATACACTATTAGATTTAGGCAGCTGTGGAAGGGTTAAAATTGAGTTATTTCGGCTGCTAATTGAAGGGGCGAAAGGAGCAACGTGAAAGATAAGCAAATAAATGGTTTACTTGGGTAATTTTAAAAGAAAGGAAACGGTCGACTCTAATTTTGTTAGGTTTAGTCTTCGTCCCTTAACAATAGTAACAGAATACTTAAAATAAAATTTTCTTGTTTGTTTAGACAAAACATAAAAAAAAAATACATCATGTTTACAGACTTACTGAATAGAATGTATAGCCAGTCAACACAATTCCGAATCCAGAAATAAAATAATGCAAAAACTTAAATAGAAGTTTGAGGAAGTTTTAAATTTTGAAAGCAGAGCGATTTGGATATAGTATATGTAATCTTTTTATATTAAAAAATCCATCATTATTTAAAAATGAAATTGTGACGTTGTTATTATTTTATTATTTAAGCAATGGCTATATACCTTTTGTACCTTTATGAATACTTTATAAATTTTTTTAATAATAATTTGTATTAGTTAAAGATTAACAATGATAGTTGGAGCTTTCTTGTAATATTTTTTACTATAATAAATTATCCTTTTGGTCATGCTACAAAACAGCTGCAAATATGCTCGCTGTGATTTCAATCATTCTGTACATAAACATATTAGATAGTATTGTAATGATTACTAATAGATTGTTTCTATATTACTTTTCCTTATCTTTCATCTGCATACAACATTTAGTAATAACGTAACAAAAAAGAGTTGATAACATTCCGACCTTCAAAGATGTAATATGTTTGTAATCTTTCCGTCTGATTTCTTCTCTAGCAACCGACTGAAGCGTGTAATTTCTTCCCGACTTTTCTTCAGGTAACGCCTCTCTTTCCTTACCCAAACTCACAATATTTCTTCCAAAAAAGGCGATATTTTAATAAGACGCCCCCCACAAAGACTTATGCAAGAGGAAACTCTCCTCTTTTCCCCGACATTCCTTGCTGAAAATTAGAAAGATGGTACCAAACGGGAAGAATTCTCATTTTAGCAATGCTCTGCCGTGCACGACTAATCCCGGCAAAGGAGCAATGTTAGGGGTGGCGGAACTGCTTCTACTTGGATGGTCTCCTTGATCTACTCCGATGGTTTTCTTCACTTTTAGATGCGTCGCCGACAAAGGAACATGAATTCTTGACAAACAGCGTTGTAATGGAACCAAAAAGGCAGGCGCAGCGCGAAATAAAAAATAAACTGCCGTGTTCTTATTAAACTTGCAGAAATGCCTTTGTTCTTTGGTAAGGATGGCGTGGATTGCCTGAAGGGGCTCATTGGGGAATAATAAACGGAATTAGGATATACTAATACGAAATTCTAGGGTTTATAATGAGGAATTTTGATTTCGTTTAGTTGTGGATTTTTATGTTCACAGCAATGTAAATTTTGTCTCTCAAAAATGTATACGTAGCAAATCTGAAAATAATAGATTTTCTGAACAGATGTTTCTGTTGTATGAATTATATTATAATATATTTTTATACATTTATGACATTTTAACTTTAAAATGATTTTTTAAATATATTACTCTTAATATAAACAAAATAATTAAAAATATGATACAAAAACCAAATTTGGTATATAAGATAATTCCTTGCACCCATGGCAAGTTACCTCAAGGATTACAACGGAACCAGAAATTTTCCAAAGATATAATTGCCCTCTTTCAGTTATTTAGTTTAAAATTTCTCAAATATTTTTTTTATTGCTTTCAATTGCTCAAAAAATTTGAAAAGTTGAAGGTCATGAAAAAAAGTAATGACCTCTAAATACAATATTTCAGCAAAATCAAAGCAAAAGTTTTTGATAAAGCAAAGGATTAATGTGGAATTAAAGTAAAAAATTGAAGCTATAAAATTGAATATTAACAAACGCATAGACTATAGCAAAAAAACAGTAGAAAATTGGAAGTTGTTCAAATTAAAATATTTAAATATTTTAAAGATAAATTAAGATTATACAACCGAAGTGTGGACGTTTAAGTGTTACGGTCATAAAATTTACCATATTTCCCTAATTTTTCTAATAAATGATGTAAACAGTGGATCTTGGTTTTGTGTTAGGTAAAATCTTGAAATTTTGATATCTAAATTAATTGCAATAATTTAGTGAATACTATCATTCTGTGCTTTTTGTCCTTACCTTGGAATAGACACATATGCACCAAGTTTTTAAACGGACAATTTAATATGGTCTCTATAGTATATTGTTGCATTTAAACTAACTAAAATACAGGACACTCACATTTTACACTGACTATACACTCACGAACCATACAATCACGTATATAGGTAAGGAGTAAATGTAACGAGATTATTTTGAAATAAGGTTTGAACTATGATTTACATATACACATACATGTTTTTGTACGTACGTTATGGAAAATATTCAATAAAGTGGAAGTAATCGAAATTACGGGTTTTGTTCTGAATATCTACTTTGGTATCTTTTGAATAGGGGGGATTGGCATAGTGCAACAGGGTTAATTTTATTTCAAACTGTTACTGTAAGAAAACTATAAAGAATACAAACACAAAACTCGACATAAAAAACACACCATCTGGGGATATTTAGCTAGCTATAAGATCTCGCAATTAGATATTTTTTATATAATCTACCACTGATTTTCAATTTTTTTTTTCAATGTTCACTGGTTGCACTTGCCCAGAAAATCGGGGTAAGTGCAAAAACGCCCCTAAAAGATTAATAGACTGCACACAAATAATAATTATTTTATACCTTGTAATAACATAAATTGTATCTATTCTGCCGTTTTTTTGTTTTGTATTTTATCTCAAACCGTTTGCGAGATGCAAACATTTTCTTGGGAAAAGGGTGGGAGGGGGTTGAATAAATAAACAATATTTAGCATATATATATATATATTTGTTTTAAAGCATTTTGTTTTAGTTTACAACATTAATGTGCTTATATATGTTGCACGTGATTGTCACATATTTTCTAAACTTTTCCATTTAATTTTTTAAAGTTTTTAGGGACAATTCTTTTATTCCCAGGTGTTTACAGATTTGAAGCACTTTCAATGACATTTGAATATTAATTTTTTTCTTAAATGTGTGTTTATTTTTCTCCTATTAGACTATTTAACTAAACTCACTTCTAAACCAAAACTTATCAAACTTATGACGTATGTAAAAACACTATTTACATGAGTTAGACGACTTATTGAAGGTTGTAAAATGAGAAAGCGATTAGAAATGTCAAATCTCCCCGCCTGCCAATATCTGGTTCAGGGATTGTGTAATAATGTCATTAGCATTAACAGGAATGACATCCTTGTTTTCAGGCAAAGTAAAAGCTGAACCTGTGTTGTTGTAGTCATGGTTGTACTTGCCCCACGTAAAAAAATGACAGGGAAAGTGTAACCACGGCTATCAATGCTAAACCATTAGCTAAAATCCAAAATAAAGTGCATGGTTGAAAACTACACATTATACTTTATAAGAATACAAAGTTTTGATATTCTAGGTAATAGGACAAATGTATAAATAAGTGACAAACTTTCAAAACCGAACTTCTATTGAGAGCTAAAATGTAAGGATTTTTAAAAATATAAAAACACTATCCAGATAGAAAAATATGTAGTAACGTATTAATATTTTAGAAGTGTTGTGTTTATGAAAATATCAATTTAAATGTTTCTTAATGATTATTATCAACTATTTTACGACTGATATTTGCATTTTGTACTGCTTGAAAAATATTCATATTTAAAAAACAGTAAGAATAATACTATGAAATTATGAATACAATTTAATAAATGCGGCATTGTATGTAGATTAATGACCGGTTGTTTAGAATTTTGATAGTATTTAATGTTTTACATTTAATAATACAGAGTGTAACTTTAATGAGATCACGCGATTTGTACGCATCATATATTTACTATAAACAAAGACCACCCAGTATTACGTGTGCGTATGCAATTTATTAAAAACCATACAAATTTTAAAATAAAACTTTAGCCAGATTTATGATTTGTGCGATAAGACATTCCACTTCTCAAAGTTCTCATTAAACATAGCAACCCTGTAAATAGATAAATAAAGAAATAAACGTTTTATTAAAACATACTTCATGATCTAGGATCTAGCGTGCCGTTAAATTGCGAAATAAGCATTATTATTTTTATTACACATCTACGCTGCTACCCTAACGAATAATTCTGACGATTTCCGAATCAGAATATTTAAATTTTTTATTGCTATCATCAGTAATTTTAATAACATCCGCCCCCGTTTTTCATATATAAATTATCAGTTTTCCGCGTGTTCATTTTTCTTTTTCTAATACCCGAACATATCTATAATATAAAATATCGCGCTTAAAAAATCTAGAAAAAAAGAGAAGAAAATTCCAAAAGTAATTACGAAGAAAACTAATTTATCAAGCCGCAGCAGGGCAAAGAAAACGGGAATCCGCATTAAGCTTACAAATTTTATATTTGATATTCCCGGACATTCGTTAATGATTTTGGGCCTTCGGAGAACGGAACATGGAAAAGGCGTTATTTTCAAATCAATTCAAATGCAGTAGTTTTCCATGAAAGCCAAAATGTTTTCGATATTAACCGCTCCCGTCCGCATGACCTCTTTTGGGCACTTAATAACCATCGATTATGGAGGCTGAAATTGAACCTCAACAATATGGCGATACAGAAGAGCTCCCGCAAAAATGATAAGGATATTTTATATTGAGAAATATCTGGGGGGGAGTTATGGACAGTCTTTGGGATGTTTTTTTTTATGGGAAGCCGTTATTGAATTCATTTCGGAGCCCGGCTCATTAATTGTGCAGTTTTAAATTCCCACGGGGCGTTTTGTCAATTTTTTGGGTCGATTACAGCAGTTTTACACGAAAGGTATAATTTTGTCGATATTTTTTTTTTCGTGATTTCTTTTGGGTACTTAAAGGAACATTAATTAAGGTGGCATGAAATGTAATACCATAAAAACCCAGATCGGAGATATTTTTGAAAACTGATAAGAGTATTATATATTATGAACGAATTTAAGGAAAGTTTTTGATGCATTCGTGAATTGATTTGGGACGGTGAGATCCGGGTTTTTGTCAACAGTTCATATTTTCTCGTGGGAAAGTTATTTGTAGATTAAATCACCAAAGATAAATAAAATATTAAAGTTTAATGTTTACTCGATTTAAATTAAAAATAGTTTTTGCGTAGTAAGGAAACCAGTGAGAAAAATTTATATATAAAAAAAAACTTCAATGAATTCCACGAACAAAAATGAAAATATTAAAGTTTAATGTTTACTCAACTTAAATTAAAAATACTTTTTGTGTAGTAAGGAAGCCAGTTAGAAAATATTATATAAAAAAAACTTCAAGGAATTCCATAAATAAAAATAAAAATATTAAAATTATAATATAGAAATGTGAACTCATCAGTATGCTTCATATCAAGTGTTTAACATTCTCAAAAGATTTTTTTTGCATATTTATTTTGACAGTCTATTATGGATTTATATAATCAAAGATTTAAAGTGTAGTACAGAGTGCTTACAATATTGTTGGGAGGTGGTCATTGTTTGGCTGTTTAATACACAGAATAAACCATTATTTGGTGAAACGATTGCTGGTTCGGTTAATAGAGTATCGCTTTGTAAAACCATATATAGCGGTACTATGTAACAGAAGTATGTGGTGCGCTTGAGGAAATGGCACCATTGTCGCGCCACGCATGACGCATGCGGAGATAAATTGGATCGTCTATACAATTTTTCTAGCATAGGATTTCGCATAGACGGTGGCGCTTCACTGGTTGATATCGAAATTAGTGTAAAAATAACAAACGAGGTCTACCAGGATCGAACCGGGGACCGTTTCTGTGCGGGACGCATACTTTAATTCGCGACCATCTAGCCCTTTGACTAAGATGTCTGTAGTGTTATGTTAGTTACCCTAGTGCCCATACTATCTGCAGCATGCATAAGACGTTTTACATACCCCACTTCGGCTGTGTCGCCGATGCAGCCTCGTTATTTATTTTTATATAATTTAACTACTTAGTTTGTTAATACTCAAGCAAAGCGACTTGTTTAAAATATAAGCGAAGTAGTTGGGTGAAAATAATATTTTATTTTGCCAATACAACTGAATGTGATACATCCAGGCAATAACCATTGTCCAATAATTTGTGACCACCCCGTTTAAATTAACAAATGTATAGTTTGTACAAGTTACTACCATACATTATTTTATAACTGTAGATAATTTACGAATGTTTTATATGACATTATTTAAAAAAAGGTTGTAAGTTTAAGCAAATAATCCATATGAACTGTAACAAATTTTCCCTTCTATCCCAAAAACAATTTTTAGTAAATGAAAACTCTAGCTACCACAAAGCCTTTTCGAACCCAGGATATTTTATTTTTTTCTTAAAACTATATTTCTATCACATAACACCATCTCCACAAATAAGAAATACTCTTTGATAAAAATAATAAATTTTAAGGGATGTTTACTAAAAATATATAAATGGCAAAATAATATGGTTAACTCCCCTTAATGTATTGTCGCTAAGCAAAACAGTTATATTCTCATTCTAAAATAATAGATTCTTTTCCTTCACATATACTACTATAAATCTGTCGTATATTCCCTTAAATTTACATGAAATGACTATTTGGAAGGGCAAATTTTATACACCAAGTTTCAGTAACTATCTCCAGCCAAAGTCACTGCTGAATTTAATGTATTGGCCTCCGTAGCAAATGAACCATTCACCCGTAAGGAAAAGGAATCCCTTTTCGCAAACGAATATTCCTTCCAGTCTCCGTATAACATAAAAGGGCGACTTCCAACTTTTAAAATATTTTTTCATCAAATAAATCACGAATGCCTAGGAACTTAAAGCGAGTTCAGTCACGTATCTAATTCAAAATGCTGCGAAGAAAAATCCGTTTCTCTTAATAGAAGCAGACACATGGACACATTGCTCCTGTCTTTGGGTGTCGTTTGCATGGTGGGATAAAAAATGAAAAGTAAACTCGGCTCTATTTTAGTGCTAACCTTGTTTAAAAATTGTACTAAAAAATTTACTAGTTTAATATTTTTAGTAATTTTCATCTAGAACTCGAATCCAAACAAAGGAGGATCGAGAGTAATTGTCCACTTTTAAAGTTTTATTTTTCTTGCACTTAAATGACACTACCTATTTAAACTGAAAACAAAATGGAAAGTTTGTCAAACATTTTTATTTATCTTACATATTTTTTAAATTAAATCTCCAAAATGTGTGAAAAGTAAACATTTACTGTGAGCTTATCATGAGGATCATTGTGCCTTTGAATCGTTGTAAAGTAGAAAACCTAAATAATCGGATGGACAAAATCTCCATACCGTAAAGCTGGTCAAATGTATGTGTTGGTGTGGAGGGGCTTTTCCAGGCGCTCCATCGGTACACTCCATGCCTTTCTGTGGCTTTTCTTTGGCTTCTGTGCGCTACCGGTTCTCTTCAGATCACCGAAGTCAAGCATAATCGGGCAAGTCAGTACTAGGGAGGATGACTACCCGCAAACAACGTGTGCTGTTAGCCTAAAAGATGGGACCCGTTGCCTCGATGACGACGTATTGTTACTTCGAAACGAATCTGGTAACCCAAGTTCATTGCATTTTAACATTTTTGTCAAGTCTCTTGTATCAGCCGTATTCGACCTCGCAACTATCTGGTTGCCAGCCGACGATGGTACCTCGGGGCTATGGACCCCACATACATATCCGACTATCGATGAGAGAATTGTGGGTTGGAATCGAAGCGGACTTGACAAAAGTTAAACTGTAGCAAACTTGTGCGATAAGAGGGTTGCCAGATTCACTTCTAAATTTCAAAAGTCATCCAACAATATCCTCAAATACCACCGGCGTATATTGGGGACTGGTACACTTTAAATCTGTTTGGGGTCCAAGGTCCTGACGTCTATTGTGGTTGCATCGGGTGCCAGCTCAGGTGTTGTCATCGTCATCTGACCATTGTTCAAAAATACGAGGCAATGCTCCCGGGTCTTTCCTTCGAGGTAGACCCTGAACCGTCACCAATAGTCTATTCTGCAGCTCTAGTGCGACGTATATTAACCAATCAACTTCTGTGTTTAAATGTTATTGTAGATTCGGTATTCGGTGACCAGTTTAAGGCAAACCAAATGAACGACAAGGTTTGGGTTTTCCCCACTCGGATTGTTGGAGTGAGGGAACTGTACGATGCATTTCCTGCAAGTTGGATATACGTTGCACCGCACCACTCCACTAAAACCTAGATAAGTTTTCACACTCACGATACGTTTTTGGAATGATAGCATTCCGATTAGCACGATGGAACGACCGTAAGTAGCCAGCTTATGGTTTGGTTCTAAATACTTTGTACGTACCTCGGCTCGTTCTTTTCCTTCTTGCGTATTCGGGATATCTTCGCACTTGTCATAAATTTAGACTTCTTAGTATAATTTTGTTCGTTTGAACTGCTTTTTTAAGTTTCCTATGCCGTAACATTATTATGATTTTGGTTTCATAGTCAAATATTTTACAAATTGTCACTTTCCACTCCAAACAATTTTCCCAAAAATGATTTAAACTGTCAACTAGTCAAATAAAATTGTAGAATTGGTCGTTCTCTTCAATTTAAGCACGCAATCAACACAATCCGTTGATTAGAACTGAAATTACAATAGTTAAACAGGATAGTATATCAGTATTTGCTCGAAATTTTAATCATTTCTCTCCACACGGTACAAAGGTCATTGGGGAGAGTGAATTAATGACAAACCTGGTCAATGTTGCTTAACTTCCTCTACACAATGATAATTCAATTAATACCATAAGCGGATTCCCCTGGGGTTAGGCTTTGGAATATTAGTACTTTTATGTCGCGCAAGTTTTTGTAAATGACCCCTGTACCAGGAGCGATTTTAAAAATGCATTCTCGTCTAAATCGTTAACACGTAACCCTCTCTCCCATTTCCAACAATAGCATTTTATATTGCACTTTTTAAAAAAAATGAGTTACAATATTACAAACATAAAGTCTGTAATCAATGTATTCTTATAAAATCACTAGCAAATATAGGTTAATTAATTATCTCCCTTCATTGGAGCTCATTCCAACCATCTGAAATCGTTTTCCCACAAACAACCTCTCATTAGAATTAACACATCACAACTTCAACTGCAACACTGATGAGGAAATGGCTCAATACAAAACCCAATACATTACAATGACTTCACAACTCTTGCGTTTCACGAAACTCGCTTTATTATCAATAGAATTTCAAGGGATAGTGAAATTTTCCAACAATAGGGGGAATGTTTAAAGCCAGTTTTAGCCGGTTAAATAAGGTTAATTAATCACGTTTGGTCCCCTATTCCTCTCTACCTGCATGTTGGAGCCTTTATCCAGCTGTTATAGGTTGTGTAAAGGATTTTCAATTTCGAAAATATTTGGTAGTTATCTAAATCGTTATTAAAATGTGCGATAACACTTTACATGTACTTAACATAAAGTGAAGCAGTGCCAATTTATCACGTTTAGAATATATTTTTCAATATCACATGATGCAGATTTTGGATATACGTTATAAGCTGCCCTAAAGGGTGAATTTAAAATTATTATTAGTTATTTAATATAATTGGAAATTTCGTGATAACGTCTTGAATAAACTTAGCAACACATTTACATCGAAGTTCATTTCTCTTTCCTGCTGCTCGTACAAATACGTTTGAAATCATCATAACTTTTTAATATAATCTTTATGCTTTGCTATTTTCCTAAGCTTAGTTACTAAGGATATATAATTGCGTTGTATCAGACAACGTTATAGCTAGTAATTTTTATTCGATTAATTCCCTGTAGAAAGTTGGGTATCAATCACTTATCTAAATTCGCGTACCAGTTTCATGCTTACATAAATTTAATCCTCCATTAATAATGCCCCTTCTAAAACAAAAAAAATAACGTGATCAAATTGTAGAACATAGTCCAATGTGTACACTGTAAAAAAATGTGCTTAAAATGAGTACATGGACGTAATCGTTTTTGTTTGAGTACAATTGCATCGTAAATGAGCGATGACATACTCAAATTTAAGTAATTGTACTTTCGCAAAATTGAGAAGTATGGTTTAATATGCTCTGCTAATATCAGCTTCTGTTCAAGCCATCTGAACAAAGCGACCTGGCACACTTAAAATATTTGTTCAGAAGATGGTTTTCCACATTATATGATGTAGATTGCTTAAATGGAAACTGAGTTATTACGACTCAATTATCTTACTTCCCATTCTTTTGCCACGCCTTTTTAACATTACTTATGTTTATAACTGCTTGCCGTCGCTCTGGTAGAACAACGGATAAGGTCCTGGACTTCGGTGCGGACGACATCAGATAGACGGAGTGAGTTCGATTTCCGGTAAGCCCTGGTTGTAATGGTTGAAATTTATTGATAAGGATTGATGAAGGCAGCCTATGTAGGCAAGCAACTGCTCTTTTTATTCATTTTACTCATTTTTGAGTACATGTCTGTTTCAAAAAGGAAACTTGTGTATTTCGTTGCTATGATAAGCATCGCATGCAATCATAAATGAGTGCACTTTAATTATTTTTAAGTACCTATTTTTAACAGTGTACGGTTATGAATATATTATGTAATAACTGAAAAAATTCTGAGCAATTGTTATGAACAATAATGCCAACATGAGCAGGCAACATGAGCATTATAATGGTAAAGGCGCAATAGTCGTAACTTACAATTATAGATTTAACTTGTCAGGTTTTAACGCGATATCGTTGAAAGATACGACTACGACATAAAATAAGCTAAAGTTTGGCATGATTCCTCTATAATCTATATTCATGATGGAAATAGTTTAAATGGAATACCTTTTTAATTAAATTAGAAATTAAAAAAATGGCTTATCACGTCTGCCTTCAAAATACTTCCGAAATTCATTCAATTAGCTTCAAGTTGCTTGTCATTACAGGAAGAAAGAATTCATTAGCTAATTAAATCAATTTCCGTATCCTGCACTATTTGGCGCAGATGTTGCTAATTTGCGCTGTTTTGACGCAAATCGGCGCAGCGATGCTTCCTGTTATTAACATATTTTCATGGTGATGAGGTTGATGATAGCAATGATAATTATAATCATCCTCTATGTCACTTCTTTGAAACTGAGGAGTTTAATGACGATAAGCAGAATAGCTATTTTAAGAACAAAGTGCATCTAGATAGCAGCCATTATTAAACTCCTCTCGTCTTTTGCATCCTTGTCAAGGTTGTAATAAAGCTTTAGTGACTCCAGGTATTAAATGGCAGTAGTTTCATTCAATACAAATAAACAATTAAATTCGGATTTCAGTTCAATGATCAAATAATTAAACGTAACTTTTTCGCGTAGTATTTTTATATTTTCTTGGAAACAATAAACGTTAAAATTTTGATTAAAATGTACGTTCTGTTTATTTATATATTTTAAGAACGGAGTTTTATGATTTCTTTAAAAAACGATGATAACACTTTCAATTGCTATTAAAAACTAAGTATGTCATGTTATGATTGAGAATTAATTACATGTATGTTATAATATGTTTTATTGAGCATTTTAAAAAGTAAATATACACATAATGTATATACATATTTATATACAAAAAACAGTTTAAAACTTTAAACTGTTTTTTGTGTAAAAATATGAGCGTTAGGGGGTTAATATCCCTCAATAAAAAGTTAAAATTATATATTTAAGTAAAATATTATTAAATGCACTATTATGTAAAAAAAGACCATTGTTCTGAATTGATGAAAAATAAAAGACCATTGTTCTGAATTGATGAAAAATAAAAGCTTAAGGTACTAACAATTGTTAAGTACGTTTAACCCTCTGACGCTCATGGACGTGATATCACGTGAAAGGATTTCCAGTTTTTCTAGCAATGCAACCAATTTTCAAATATTTTTTCAATTTTAATGTTTGAGGTACAAATTACAAGCTATCTCTTTGCAATTAATTAAAAAAATAAAATAATATAAAATAGCTTGCTCAGGAAAAATTATTTAAATTTCCAAGCAGGGAACTGTACAATTGGAAAAATCGTATGAGCGTCACTGGGTTAATAAATGGGTGGTTTTTAAAAAAGTAATTTTATGTATATTATTTATAACAAGCACAACTAATTACTTACAGAATATTTTTATTGAAATATTAGAGTTAAACAACATACTTTTTCTACTAAGCAAAAATAATTTAAATTCTAAACTTGAGTATTAATTTTTTTTTACGTTGAAAATTTTTCAGTTTAGTTAATAAAATAAAACCGCATGAATCGGAAGTATGTAACACGTTTGCATGAATTCTTACATCACACTACGTTGAATAAATAATAAAAAAATGTATTAAAATATGGATTATGGAAATATACAATTTAATTTGATTAAGTCGAAGTAGAGTTACACTAAAAGGCTGTTACAAATGGAACATTGAACGTCAAATTTCGCCGACAATTTTAAGCAACAAAAGAAAATAACCAAAGCTTGAATGCCACATTTAGAAGTTAATCGTCTTGGCTAGAAAACCTTCTCGTACCCGACATTTCAGCCCCTTAGTGTCCATACATCCCTCTGGAGCACGCATAATACGTTTCACGTATCCCACTGCGGCGCCTCCGATACAGCTTCTTTACTTTTTCTTATAAATTACTGTAATGATATTACTGTAATGATGCATTGAATTTGTAACAACTTTAAACAACAACCAAAAGTAATTTCCCATTTGTTCAATATTCATTGTAATAAATGTGTTCAATTATTAGGAAATCCTATTTTTCCAAAATGCAGAATATTTCTCTTAGTAACCATCTAACGCTATATATCTTTAGTCAGCAAAAGCTGTATAAACATTTGCTCTTTCTAATATCCTATCACTGTCGCATACTATAAAAACCAACTCTTTGTGGCAAATAAAATTGGCTCATTGGTTATATTACCAAAGTTGGTTTTCGGTTGCAAAGGTGGGAATGCAGTAGTGGTCATTCATCTTACCTTTACCAACACAACTTCAGGATAGCCATCAACTGACCACTTTTTATGACGGCAATAAAGTAGCACCCTGACACATTTATTGCTTTTTGCCCAGCACTCAATATCTTGTCCCCTGGGCATTTATTGCATGAGTCAGACTTTATTTTACGTGACCACGGGTGTCATGGTACGAATTGTAGCAGATTAAAGGGTTGACGGGCTCCGCAGGCTATGAGGGAAACTTCGATAGAGATCTAGAGGATTTGTTATAAAAGAAAAAGGCCCTGTTGTTTCCATATTGGAATAAATCGCAGGATCTTGTTGAAAATATATTTGAAAAAAGGTATGGAATGAGCATATAAGAAGGAAAAGTATTATGTTTAAACAAATATTGTTAGTACAGCTAATGTGTTGTTAATTTGAGTATCAAATTCATTTTGAACTTAAAATAGTTATGACTAAATATATTTTTTTTAAATAAAGTTAAAATAAGTTAACGGTTCAAATGCCGTGAATAAAAAACATTATTTAATTATTGAAATATATTCATTTGCCTTTCACTACAACCAGGTAGGACAAGTCTTACCTATAACCTATTTATTTCTTGGTACCAAAATTCAAATTTACTTTTAGGAAGCCCTGATTATTCGAACCGTTGTCAATAGCCCACTGTGCATCTCTAGTGCGACGTTGATTAACCAAAACCAAACCAGAAAAAAAATTAAAGCTAAATATCTGAATAAATTATTGTAACATATTTTTGAAGGCGTGATTTCTCACATTAGTTTATTAACATAAAGTAGGATTTTCATTTTCTTTTGTGAAACACTAATAAGAAGCAAAAACAAGACAATTTTAATATTAAACATAAGACTATTCACTGTATAATTAAAAGGTAAACCTTTTCAAAACAACTTTCATTGAAATTAGTGTTATTATTATAATACCTTATTTTAATTTGTATCGTAAGCAAAATCACAAATCTCAAATAAATCTATTCATGTTTATAACACACCAGGAAGTGATGAGCCACGGTCTTTAAGTATAATGTATATATGCTTTGTGACAACGAAATTATATCAATATTTATAGAAATTCTTGCAAGGAAACAATCGATTTTAAAGTAATAATGTTTAATATATGTATTGAATAACATATTTCTTTTTAATTAATGAAATAGTAATATTTCAAATAAAAGTTATAAATAATTTTATATTTACAAGGTTTCGGAAATCGTAATTTCATATGAAGAACATATTAAGTCTTAATAAATTTACTTATTAATATGTGTGTGTTATCTGAAGTGAAATGTAGAAACAGGTTTGAATTAATGTTAGAAACAATATATACGTTTATACTAAAAGTTATTAAATATGCGACTGCAAATTACATTGTACAAGAAATGTATCGTTACCAAAAAACTGGAACGGAAAAGTAATTAAAAAACATTATTTTATGTTATATTTATCAAAATGTATACATATATATATAAATGCAATGTCCTCGCATATAATGAATATCATAAATTTTGCTGTATTTATGTCTGGTTTAATATTAATGCTAGCCTTAGAGTTCGTAGAGCGGTATTATTATACGTAAAATTGCAAACTTCTTTTTTTAGAAAGATTACAAGACGGAGCTTTGAGTTTCTTGTTTTAATGCTCTTACGTTTGTATACTTGTTATTTCAATAATTTACATATGCTAATTAAATGTATTATTTCTGATTAAACTTGCATAATTTGTTTTTTGCCTAAAGCTTTTTGTTTTGTGTTGCTTTTTGAAAAGCAAAATCAAAACAAAATTTTGTCTGGGTTTATATCCGTTTGATTGTTCAGCGTTTGCGTTAACGTTTGTGTATCAATTCAATTATATTTTGAACATATCCCTGAATGCCAAAAAACAGTATTTTTCAGTCACAGCAATATTTTTTACATTTTATAGAGCATTGAGAATGTCGTCATCTTTTTAACAATGACAGTCGAATAGTACTATGTATTAGATAATTATTCGAGGTAAGCGAGAAATCTGGTTTTTATAAATTATAATTTAACATGAATAACATTTATACATAAAAAAAAACTTTGAGCTTATTGAAACATTCCAGTGTATTTTAGTATTGGAGTTAGTATCGTACATTTTACGTAGTTTTTCTCAATATTTTTTGGAAAATTATTTCACCAATAACGGCTTTTGTAAAGTGTTTCAAATAATTTAAATTAGTATAATTTTGAATTTTTTTACATTTCAGAAAAGCATTTCTTTTCTAATACGGCAAAGTTTTTAGAGCGAGAATTGACGTAAAAATTTAAAAATTGTAAATTTGGATAATGTATTACATAAATTTTAATGCAGTATGAAATTTTACTTTATATTAATTTTAGGAATTGAAATTTTTAATATCCTTATTTTGTAAAACAACAATACTTTTGGGAAATTTTACAAAATTCACTATATTTTTATAATAGAATTCATTTAAATATTCCATATAAGGTACTACACTTAATTCAAAATATTAGTAATTCCGAAGCGTTATAAATGAACCGTTCATCCTTCCGTTTATTAATGATATGTATTGGGAAAACGTTTTTAATTATAGTTGCTTGGAACATTGTCATATTCCATTACTTACCTGTCTTAAAAGAACCCGGGATTCTTCTGATCCCGGGACTCCTTGCCTAGCGCACAAGCATTCGACTACTGAGTTATCCGGACGACACCAGAATTCGGCAAAGTTTCTGCAGAACACAATTCAAAAGGGACAACACAGACATAATTCATAACACGAACACCCCTTTATATAATATTTAAGAAACTTTAATTATTTAATTCTTTGTTTATTGATGAATTCCTTTAAAAGATAGTTCGAAATGATTCATTTGATATAGGTAAGCTATTTTGAATTGATTTTGAACAATACACTGTAAAAAAAAAGTGCTTAAAAATGAGTGCATGAACGTATTCGTTTTTCTTTGAGTACATTTACATCGTAAATGGGCGATGACGTAATCGAATTTAAAAAAATGCAAATGCTTATGCAAAAATGAGCAGTGTTATTTAATATTCTTAATATCAGCTTCTGTTCAAGCTATCTTAACAAAGCGACCTGACAAACTTAAAATATTTGTTCAGAAGATGGTTTTCCACATTATTCGATGTCGATTGCTTAAATGGAAGCTGAGTTATTAAAATTCAATTACCTTACTTCCCATTCTTTTGGCACACTTTTTCAACAGTACTTCTGTTTATAACTTTTTCACCTCTCCCTGGTAGCTTAACGGATAAGACTCTGGACAGCGGTACCTGTGTTAAGCTGTGAGTTTGACCTTAAGATATATTCCTACCAATTTTTATTGTATTTCATTCAATATTACAATTATTGAACTTATGTTTATAGTTGTTCCTTAAATTTTCCCGTTTGTGTATACGACATTCTATGTCAATAATAATAAAAATGCTTTTTTTATGTTCTATTCTAAATTCTAATTGTTGAGTCCTTATATCTCTATCTTATCTATCAAACTAATCCTCTGTTCTATCTTGCTTATAATCTGGCCCGGGTCTTTCCTGGAGACCATATGGCTTGGCAATGCTAACTCAATGACATGCGACGCCGATAAAGAAGGGATTAATTGAATATAGTTGTAAGTGTAAACTCGTTTAAACTATTACAATGTTTTTTGACAATATATGTATTTTTATTTTTAAGATTGGAAGTAAAGGTTCGTGTTTACTTGTACTCTACAAGTTAAAAAGAGCCCAGCCGCTAGGTTTGTACCCGGTTCGGCCTACAGCTGCTGTTAAGGACGGTTTTTACATATGCGCTGAACATGAGCATGCAAAACGTGTACCTAACTGAACTAAAATAAAAATTAGATTAAATAATTCGATAACATTTGCTTAGGGGACTGAAGCCTTAATAATGTATGCTTGTGTTAACAATAGTATATTAGACAAGAGAATAAAATCACGGGGTAAATAACATTACATTCTTATAATTCTTTCGCCACTGAAACACATGTAGCCTACTATGTAGACAAGGAAAGAGAAAGCAGAATAGTGCAGTTATAATGGAATGGTAGAATTATGCAGGAACAAAGACATCCAAACAGAAAGCGACGTCATTTTTCTTTTAGCCAGAGATAATTAGCCATAAAAGCCCTTTTTCTTATTCCACTTCTCAGAGACCTTGGACGAATGTCACGAATGAGCGATTCCTTAAAAAGTGAAGTTGAGCATTCTGAAAATGTAATTAGCAGGAATACCCGTAGGTGGATCACTGGGAATCCTTCCGGGAATCGATGGGACCTTATTTATCCCATCCGACTCACTCGATACAAAAAAAATGTGAAGCGTGCATGGATGCTCGTGGCAACAGGCCAGACAATACTGACAAAACAAAAAACAAGACACAAACAAAACAAAATATCCTGATGAAAAAATGACAAAGGAAGAAGTGGGAAATTTAGAAAAAAAAATGTATTGGAATAGATGCGTTTCGAAAATTGATGAATGTGTGAAAAGATGCACTTTTTTTCTGACACTTTTTTTTTTTATGGAAATGCCACTAAGGCAAAATAGTTTTATTAGTTGCTCTCTGTCTGCGAGAAAAAAAATTGAACGAAAAATTAATGTTCGTATCTTTGGCTTGAGTTTAGGATTCTTTCTTTAAGTGAATGCATAGTTTCGTCTTTATGTACAATTTCGTTTTATTTTACTTATTTCGTCTCTAAGGGGGATAAACTACTTCAAAATGACTAAAAAAGTCTACTTTTTTCGTGAATATAAAGAAATGTGTTGAATAGTTTGGTACCTTATTTTTGAAGTTATAATAACTGGGACATGTTATAAATCTTAAAATTGAGCTAATACGGGATGTTTTGTATCAGTAAACTTTAAATAATGTTGAGTAATGTCATACTCATGGTCCTATTTAACAATAACTCGCGAACCATTTTTGTTTTATATTCGTCTTATGTTTATAAGTATAAGTGAAATTTATAACTCGTCTTATTTATACATTTAATTGTTTTATATTTAAATATTTTTCTAAAGATTAAACGCCTCTACACTCTCCAATCACCACACCAAATTTATTTAGAAGCTAATCGGTGTTTTTGAGTTATTTCCTAAAATTCTTTAAAATTTTGGCCTCTGGTTGGAACAGAAGATATCCACATAGAGTCACGAAATTTTGCATGGAAATTAGTGTTAAGGCGTTCAGCTACTAATCCGAGGATTGGTGGTTCGAATCCGTGCAATGAACTTGACATAGAAAAGTAAAAAAGTAGTGATGTTGCGATCGAAGGGTTGCCAGCTTCGCTACAAAAATACTAGAAAGTCGTCCAGAATATCCAACAAATTATACTGGCGTGTATACGGGACTGGTGCACGATAAATCTGATCGGGGTCCAAAGTCCTGACGTCTATTGAAGGCGTTGGGTGCCAGTTCAGGTGTTTCCTCGTCATCTGACCATGGTTCTAAAATAACGAGGTGCATGTATGAATGTGTGTGTGAATGTGTATGTGTTCCCGGGTCTTTCCTTCGAGATTGACCCCGAACCGTCGCCAATAACCCACTGTGCAGCTCTAGTGCGACGTTATTTAACAAAACCAAAACCAAACCGAAAATACATTAAACCTATTTATTTGAAATAATTTTATTAATAAAACACTTAATATTAATTTCATATGATATGGGTAATTCTAAAACTAAGTTTAAGGCTATATATTTTTAGAAAATCAAGATAAATATAATTTAAAATTCTTAAACGATAGTGTGAACGATTAAAATATTAAATTAAAATAGTTTCTAATATTTGTTTTGCTTCCTTTTAGTGACAATTGCAATGGTTATATTCTGGAAGAATAAATTTAATTCAAGGCAATTTAAATATATGATTTTTAGCTTCAATCACAATGTTGAAATTATTGTTACTTAATCACTGTTAAATTAAATTACTTTTGTAATATCTCTGATTACATCTGCTTGTTTTCTGTTCAACAAAATCCTCTTTTTGCCGTATTTTTAAATTTTTTGTCTTTAAGTTCCATGCACTATTTATTTTACCACAAACTTAACTTTTGAAAACAAAATCACTTGCAACCTGCTTGCAACAAATCACTAAACTATATATTTCCAGGTGTAATCACATTTTGGGGATCTGACATATAACGAATTTTATTATATCTGAAGAATCTTATTTATTAGTTTATATTTTCTAAATATCTTTTCTTCCAAAGCCTCATGAGTATCCTAGCTTCCCAGTGACTTCTAGAACCTTCTAAAAATTATTTACGATGTTGCTAGAAAATATTGAATAATACAAAATCTATAATTAGTGCGAACATATCGGTAATTCCGTATCATACTGAAAAACGATAACTTATGCAGCCCCTTGCGACGAAAAATCTGTCCCAGATTTATTTAGATTCAGAAGCACCATACATATTACAAGAGTCATAAAAGTTTTTAATGGCATGTTTCCCGTCGTTTAAAGGGTAATAAGATTCAATCGATTTTGACTCATATAAGCAATTTTGGTTTATAGTTTTTAGTCGAGAAATCGTTAATACATTTAAAAAAGAAAGGATAAATGACTTATTTTCCCTTAAACAAAATTTATAGTCTATAACTTAAGAAAACGTTCAATAAATAAGAGATTGTTAGGTTTACTTCCATTAATACGGTAAAGATATTCTTTTTTTAAAAAATGGGTAATTTTTTTTGTGGTACCATATATAATCTTTAGGGACATGTAAGTAATTGACTCTGACAAAGTTCCAAGAAGCAATAATTAAACGCGTCTGCCACAACGCATAGTATTATTACATGGAAGAGTGAACGCCTCATTTTTAACGCTCTTGAATCTCGGGTATTTTGAATAAACTGTAACACCTAATATGGATTATGTAAATGAATTTTAATACATTAATAACGAATTTTGTACAGAGTTCCCGGAAATAGGGTTACAAAGTTTGTTGCTTTAACACAATGAAGGTAGGTAAACAATTTAATTTGCATATATAATTAATATTAGATAATAAATTATATTCATATAATAATTTTACAGAAAATAGTATTTTTAAATTTAAATATAAAATTAAAGAACAGTTCTGGTACCACCAATGGAAAATTCCTTACCATTACAAAAAAAATTCTTTCTTAGTTGGTTTTTTACGTAAATTAACACTTTTGACAAAAATGATTTAAATTTTTTCTTGGAAAATTATTTTGCGGTTTTAATAGAAAGGAAAAACTAAGTGTTCATTTAAATCAAAGAGAAAACGAATCTCCTCTAGCCGCTCGGAAATAATTAATAAATTAATTTACTTTACTAATTAACAAGCTTTTTTATTTAATTTTTTCCGGCAATATTAATTCTAAAGAAAAAGGAAAAACTTTTTATGCGGGAATTTTTTTTAATGAAAAATATATTTATGTTTTTAATTTTGTTGCATATATGTTATTTTCATAAGCCATATTAACTTTTAAAACACATATAATATAAGCTTCTTAATTTATGATCTCTTGAACAAATATCATACCAGTCAGTAATTATCACACGTCAAGTACTCAAACTCTCCTTTCTAAATTAATTTTTTTTAAAGTTACCTGAATATTAGATAAAAAATATATATTTAATGATATGTTTGCATTATCCGCAGTGGCGGCGATTCGGGGGGGCAAGGGGGGGCGGTTGCCCCCGCACTTTTTTAATATTGCACATTTTAAAACTAAATAACAAGTCAATTGTTTTACGGCATTGCCTAACCAAGGAAATTTTTTGAAGCCAATCCTCCCACCACCACCACAGGCATTAAGAAGGGGGGGGGGGGGTCAGGTGTTTCAAACCCATTTCATTGAAAGTCAAGAGAAAAAATTTTTTTTAACGAATGTGGTATCGTTATTCTTTAAAAATAATTCCTCATTTTAAAACTCTAATAAATTCTTTATCTAAATTGAGCAGCGTCGTTTTCAGATTTCCAGACAGTATTCCAATAATTCATTGATTGGCGCCTCACATTTACTCATTCTGGTTTTTTTTCGGAAAAAGAAATAGCATATCTTTACATAGAAAATGCAACTGTTTGACCTTCAATTAAAAAAATAGATCAAATCCAGCTTTTATTTATGTCTATCTGATACATTAAAATAGTATTCGGTCTTAATAAAATGCGTTAAATGAGATGTTTATTGTGTAATATTGGCGCCGAACAATTGCGTAATCTATATGCCTGTAGATAGGTGGGTAGGGGTTGTCTTGAGTTTGCCATTAATGTCTTTGTTTTGATCTTCGTCTGCTCTGCTTTTTAGCGAAATGAAGCGAATTGTGCAAAATTCAGTTTTAAATTACTTTAATAAAAAGAACAAATGTGAAGTTGAACATGACAGCAGCAGTAACACAAGCACTACCGTTTCCATTCAAGAAAGCTTGTCTGTTTGCAATCTACGCCACGGAATTTTCAAAATCGCGCAAGTATACGTTTAAAGATACCATTATCTTGATTTGTAACATTTATATATCATATTTCGAAATCTTTTACATAATTCATATTATGCGATTGTACTTTAATTTAATTTAGCATAATTGTTCAATTTATAATTTAATTTCAAATTATTATTGGAAAATTAATTCAAATTTCAGTAATCATTGATATTCGTAAATTTCGACTATTATTGCACTTCATCAAATGCGTAACGAGGGTACAGTTTAATTTAACCGTGAATAGATATATTTAAAAAACTTTTGTTTAAAGATTGATTATTCATACACAGATGATATGTTTTTGCTTTTCCCAAAATATCCATTTAAAAATAATAGTAATAATAATTCGACAATGAGATCTTGTTATATGATTTTGCTATTATGATTTTGGTTTAGATTTTTACAAACCCGAGTTGGAAAAATTTATGCCCAAAGATAATTTATATTATTAGCAAATGATAGGGAAGATTATAAATTGTCCAACTTGTAAGATTAAATTTATATCAGACCTCTGAACGGACACTGCATTGTAACATGCGTGCAATAAACCAATACTTTTGAGAGAACTGTTTAATATTACCTAATTTATAAAAAAGTTGAAAATGTCGATAAGCTGGAACTGGGAATTTTTAGCGCTGTTGAGTTGGGAATTTCTATCGTTAAGTTTGATTTGGTTAAATAACGTCGCACTAGAGCTGCATATTGGGCTTTGCCGACGATTCGGGTTCGGGGCCCATCTCGAAGGAAAAACCCAGGAACAATGCTTCATATTTTTGAACAATAGTCAGATAACGAGAACAACACCTGAGCTGGGCATCCGGCGGCGTTAAGCCGGAAATTTTGAATCGTTAAGTTGGGAAATTTCTTAATCGTTACCAAACAGATATTACAAGGAATCTCAAACTTTAAATTTGTTCTTTAAATTTATTTCATAATTAGGGAGTGATTTATTAATTTTAAAAATAGTTATTGACAATGATAACTGATGATGTTGTTTATCTGCCAACGTATTCCTGTTTACTTGAACGAAAATTAATATTTTTTTAAGAAAAAAAAGTGGTGGTGGGTTGGGAGAGATGTTTGTTGATTTTTGTGGGGGTTAAGGATTCCCCCTCTAGGCGAGGGGGAATCGACATGGGCGTCTCGCACTTATTTTAAGTTAGTATCCTTTCCTTCAAATAACTCAAAATAGAGAGTAAATATATAAATATGCGATATTTATTGTTTTGGCGGTCAACATTTTTATACCCCCCCCCCCCCCCGCGCTTGGTTCGTCTTGATCTTGCCCCCCCACTTTTACCACCCAATCGCCGCCACTGATTATCCGTAAGTAAATAGTTTTATAAAAATATTCATACGTTATTTCCATATTCGAAGTGGACTTCCAGGATTATTGTAAGACAAAAGTTGTTACATATGGAAAGTTTTCTCTGAGTACACTAATAAATTCTTTTATTGTTCATTGTGTAGTAATTTTACTCATATGTTAGTTTTACCATGCGAATAAAAACGAAATAAAATATTAAAATTTCTAAAGTTGCGATAAGTAATATGGTTTAAAAATTTTATATTTTTTGGAAGGAACATTATTTAAATTCGGTGCATTTTGCTGTGAAATGCTTAAATTTAACTTCAAAGCCTAAGTTTCACTAGATTTTGTACAGAAACTAATAATGAGATTGAGGTGTCGGTCTTCGAACTGGCTCGAACTCGTAACCTCATCACCTACAGAAAGGTGCCCTAACCCTCTCGGCCAAAACGAACGCCAATGGCCAAGATAGTAGAGTTGCTATTTAAGCATTTAATGTGACGCCGCACACTCCCCTCGCAGTGAAGCGTCAGTGTCGTATTGAGTGACGCATTGTCACGTGTTGCCTTGGTTCTTGTTGTGCACGTGATATGCTGATCACGTGGACAGTGATTGTATTGACTGAGTGAAGATGGCGCCATCAATCACTTTGAGGTTGTGTATGTTCGCGGTCCGGATCATTAGATGAGATGTCGGCTTCTAGCTAAACTCGAACTCACTACCTCATAATCCACCACAGCAACACGCCCTAACTCTCTTGGACAAAACGATTGCCGATGGTGCAGAGTTGCTCTTTAAGGCGTTGAGTACACCGCCGCAAGATAACTACAAAATGGCTTCAGAAAATAGCGTTTTATTGAAGCAAAAGTGGATAATTTTGCATTATTTTAGCGTATCAAATCTTGTCACAGACTAATTTTCCAATTAAAAAAATCATTATTAATTATCATTAATTTATGGCTAAATATTGTATTGTCAACGGGATTGAGTAGTTATGCCAAGTTTCAAGTCAACTTGATATTTGGAAGAAGGTTTAAAATGAGTTACAAAATACAATTAGTTACAAAACGCAAGTGGCAAGTTTTTTTTACTAAAATGCCCTTCAAAAATGTGAAATGTAAGCCTGGACTTCAATGGCCTATTCAGTAATCTGGCTCTGACTCCTGGTTCGCAGTAGCGCGCTCAAACGACTAAGCTGTAGACTTTTTTTGATCGTGACATTACTCCATCTAACAGCAGACAGCGTCTCGCTGTTTAACAGTTTAATGACGATGCCTTTCAGAAATTACTAAGGAGAGATGTGGTTTTGCGTCTTTGTTTAGTGTATAGAGCGTCTTGGTTTGGAAGTTTCAGGATGGTTTTTTTCGATTGCGACGTTACCTGTAGGAATGGTCACACCTCCTAGTTTTTCCTCATCCTAGCGACGAGGAGATCGTCTTGAACTTAGATACGGCGATGGCGATTGAAATCGGCGGTCACAGACTGATGGACGACTATCCTGGTGAGAGACTGATGAACGACGATCCTGATGAGAATCTGGTGAGCGACTACCAATTTGGGATTAAGTGACGATGAACGGTATCAGCGTTGAGTTAGTAAATGTTCTTTCATCATTGTTAGGTTCACTGTTCGGCATTATTTGACTTCTCATATTCCGGCGGGGCCATCGCGGGCTTCCTAATAGTGTCAGATAATAATCCAAATTCGGGACATCGTCCTCATAGTCTTCGGTTTCTTTTGAGAGCTGTTTCAAAACCCGGCGTATCCAACAAAATGTCGCTTAGTTTAATAACACGAGAAAGGTTTTACTTCAACTAATATTTATTTGGGCAGCAACACAATCAGCACAAAGAAATAACTCGTTTTTATAAGTTAGAAGGCCTTCTGTGAAGACCTACGTAGATAATTTACACATGTCTTATTTACATAGAAATTAAGAGCGACAAAAATAATAATTAACACAAATAAGGAAAATAATTCAAATTAAATTCAAAATTGCAGCTGTGTCTGGGCACAATTCGAACCATGGATCTATCGGTTCAAAGTCGAAATAAACTAGGCTAGTTCGTTTTGGATCGTGACAATATTTACTTATAAAATGAGTCACAAATAATGTTCTTTTCACATTACATTACAAGGTATTTGCTTTTAGCGTTCAAATTTACTCTTTAACATATTTTTATAATCCTACTCTTTACTTTAAAAGATGGAAGTATTTTCTGAAGCACTTCATTTCTGATAATAAAATGTAATGATAATAGTTTTATTAAACTTTTTATTTCAAGACATTTTCTATTTTTACAAAGTAAGCAAAGTATATAACGCAAGCTAGGTTATTTGCTATTATAATTTTATCAATAAAGGACAATTTTTATGAGGAGAGTTAATCTAATTTTGCTTTAATATGGTATACCCATTACTTGCCAAGCAGAATTAATTCAACCAATTTTAAACGTCCCTGTGATTTTTAAGCACCTTGGAAACTTAAATGGTTAATAACCACATTAACGATGCTAACAACCATTTCTCAAGATACGCGAACGAAACCACAAATTAAGGTTTTCATCATCTTGTTTTTAAACAAAAATTCCACTTCGGACTACTTTCTAACAGCTTCTCTACAAATTACAGTCAGCTGTGACAGCAACCACTGACTTTTTAAAAAAAAAAGTTTTACGATTTTAACATAAGCCGAGAGCACTTACTCAGAGGGAAGGTAGATAGAACGTTATTTTTTTTCTTATTTTTATACTCTTTTGAAACGATAAAAAGTCCCACCCCCTCCCTTCTTCTCTAAATGCAGATCGTAAGTAGTGAAAAAATGGGAGTTCTGCGCTGGTGCGGTTAACCTTGCTATTCGCCTCTTGATGGGAAAAGCAAACAAAATCACCAAAGTTGTATGTTAATTTCTTTCTCGGTTCCGCAAAGGGGAGAAAAAATATCTTTAACTGCATCATGACGCAGAGGGGGTATTCGTAAAAAAAAAATATTGTTTCTGTTTTCCCGGATGAGATAATAAAGACATAACAAATGAGTCGTATTTTAAACACTTTTTATTCTTTTTTAGCGAGCAGTTTCAACCTTTCGGCACACTCTGACTTTCAGCAGAGCTCTGTTCATTTTTCATTGGACACGCCTACAGATCCCCCCATTGCTCTTTTCATTATTTTTCTTAATGAACATATCTAAATATGCGAGCGCACACACACATATTTATTTTTATTCCCCTCCTATTCTTCATTCGTACTTCCAATTAATTAATGAATTAATTGGCTAATTAATTTAACGTTTCATAATGGTTTTCGTGTCGTTATTTTTTTTAATTTTCGTCTCTGCCCTATCTTTTTTATATGTGAGCCAGCGTTGTTTCCGTAGAATGTGATTAGGAAATGAGTTTCTTAAATGACGTTTCCCAGCACGCCCATTAATGAGTTGAAGCGAGTGCCAGCTGTGAATGGAAGAAAAACATTTTGAGAGATATATTGCGACAGATAAAATAACGAAGGTAACTTCCTGCGTTGAGCGTTCACGTTTTCGAGCGTGTTAAAAAATTACGTATTATTTAAATAACCTATTGGAAGCTCATTTTTTCTGAGTATAATATTTATACAACTATTTAGTCCTACAATGGCGTTTACGAATCTGCATGAAGAGTTTATTTATTTTTGTTTGTTTTACACATGTAGTTTATTATTAGGGGAAATGCATGTGTGAATCTCACCAAAGGATTCTGCGCCTTCATTGCCATTTAAAAATAACTAATTCTGAGTTAAATAAATCGCCAATTGTTCGCTTGAAGAATTTTTATATATGTATATCTAAAGTTTGTTGTCTACAACTAAATACTTTTCTCACATTACAACGCAGTGTTTTGACTAATCGGGATTTAGACTGACCTTCACTCTTTAGCGTAGGTCTCTAGTCACCAAACTATTGCAGCCCCCACGTTTCCAGCAGTGCTGTAATGGAGCGCTATCGTGACGAATATAATATGCTCTTCCGGGGTAAGGAATCAATATTTGTTTTCATTGGCATTATAATTGATAACATTTCAAATATGATTTTCAATTTTGGGGTAACATAAATGCAATCATAAATGGACATCATAATGGAAGATGGATTAATGGACATAATAACACAACATAAATACAATAATAATGGAAGACAAAAGATGTTACATATGGAAAATGTTTCCTGAGTACACTAATAAAGTCTTTTATTGCTCAATGCACAGTAATTTTAATCATATTTTAGTTTTAGCAAGTGAATACGAACGAAATAAAATATTAAAATTTCTAAAGTTCTTATAAATAATATGGTGTAAAAAACATTTCAAATATGATTAACATTTCAAAATTGATTTTTTTTTCGTCGACGAGATATACCTTTGTAACAAACGAGCAGCTCAAAATTTTTGGAATTTCACTAAAATGCTGCAATGCTTTACTTAACTATATATCCTGCGATTATTAGTGCTTTTTAAATATGCAATAAGTTATACGTATAATTTGTAGCTCTTCTTTACATAAAATGAGTTTTGTGAAAAGGATAAAGCCATATTAGGTACGGTCCTACTAACTTGCTATCAATAAAGTAATTTTATTAATTATTGAAATGCAAAAATGTTTACAATATTATTTTGCATATGAAAGTATTTGAATTTGTTTACTTCAGAGAATCATTAACGCATCATAATGAATAGTGATGGCAGCAATCTAATAAATTAATGCATATTTAATTCAGGAGTTAAAAATAAAAACTAATAATCAATCTATTTAAATTACTTTTTAATTTTAATAAATTATCGTTGTTTTTTATTTGTTTTTACTTTTCTATAATTCAGGTTTTTCTTCAAAGTGTTCCCTTCCTTATTCGCCAAAAATGATCGGTATTTCCTAGTAAATGATCGGTATTTCCTAGGAAAATTATATTCTTGTTAAAGTTAAAAATACTTCACATCCTGACCCAGACAAACACAGTTTTCCAACACTAAAAAAAAACTTTATACGAAGAAGTTTCTTTTAAAAACAAGAAGAATATTTCCTGTTGCAGATGAGATAATGTTTTATTTCGAAAAGAAAGCCAGGAAAAAGCGAATTTCTTTTGTAGAAAAAATATATGCTTAAGGCAATAATGAATTCTTTTCAGTAAAAGTAAATTGATCTTTTACTTTTAAGGAATTTATAATTATTTAATGCAAATAATATACGCCCTTTTGGAAGAAAAACCTTTTTTAGCTTTATTGAAATGAAAAAGTGCTCTTTTCAAAACAAATCTTTTTTCCCCATTCAATTTCTGCAGTTTTATTAGTGTAAGCCTTGATTTGAAATAAATTTTTCTTCAAAGTAGTGCAATTAAAAATAAATATATAGATCTGTATTATATCATTATTTCTCAGAAGTATTTTAAATTAAAGAAAAATAATTTAAATTTTTAGTAACACTGAAGAAACGAGCAAAGGTTTCCAAATCTTTAACCATTTCATCCAATTTTTAAAATAGCCAGCCTATATTGGGAGCCTTAGTATTACTGGACAATTTCCTAATCACTTTTATCTTGAAAATAAATTGAATTACGAAAAAAATTCAAAAGCAAAATACAACAAAATTCATTCAAAAATCAATGTATGTTTCATTTTGATCTTGTTTTGCTTTCTATTTCTTAATTTTTTTAACGCTTTGAGGTCCAGTGGTGACTCTCGTGCACCTGTGTAAGAAATTCACCAGATATACATACAACCTTCACCTACACAAAAAAATAGGGTAAGGTGGGGAGAAATGGATCCTGGGGTAAAATGGGTTTTTTGAAATTAAATTTTCAGTTACACAATGTTAAACTTATGTTTCGATCTCGTTCTTTTTCTGTTAATTTACTTCATTAACGAAGTACACTTATGCAAAAAATGTATATTTCTGGGAGTTTTAATTCAAGTCCAAACGTCGATTTGTTTGAGTATACAGAAACAAATTGTGATAGCTTAATAAATGGAAACTTCTATATATAAACTAGAAAAGTCGAATTATTTACGAATATTCCATGGTTTTGTATAGAATATAATCCTTTTAATACATTCCAATGAAAAAATTAGAAAATTTCTACTTTATTTAGATTCTTTTGCAATGTTTTGCAAAGTGGAAAAACTAGGTCTTCGAATTATTAACGTTAAAGAATGGGAAATTCGTAAAAACAACAATATTTGGAAAAAGTGCAATTATTCTACAAAAATGTGAATTTAGAAGATTATAAATGACAAGAAACTGCAATATATTTAATCCTGTTTATATGTTAATATAATGTTTGTGAAGTATCATACCTTTTTTTAAAAAATAAACTTTCAATAAAACTATATATTTTGATAAAAAAAATTAACGCCTATGCTTGCTCTATTACAAATGAAACAATGTTTTAAATGAAATAAAAAATCATATGCGGAACAAGTTAAAAATAATTTAAATACAGCATATATTTCTGAATGAAAATAAGACAAATTATAATTGCAGGTGTTCGTTTTTCAAATAAAATAAATAATAAAAAAGGCGATATTTTTTCAAAATGGTGTATTATAACTTGATTTTAGAATATACTTTTACAAAAAAACTCTGTTAATAATCAAATATACTGAGTTTTTAAAAGTTGAAGGTTGTTATTTATTCTAATTTATTCAAGTTACTATAATCTGACTTAAAAGTTTGTTCTCTTAAAGTTTTTTTATACTACAAATAATTCGTTGTTATAAGAAGAATTCCATAATTCCTACTGGTGACCCAAATTACCCCATCTGTGAATCGTAGTAGGTTATCGTAGAAAAATAATTATTATAAACAATTTATAAACCTTAGAATTAAATAAAAATATTCGATTATGTTTTCAATAAATAAGGGAATATTTTTGTAAAATAATTATAATTTTACAATTTTTTCGGAAAGATATTTGAATTTGAACGTCAAAAAATGAGTTTTAAGATCTATTTTGCCCCACCTTACCCTACTTACTATTAACATAAAAGAAATATTTTTTTATGGGTGTGTGAAAGGAGACTTGTTGTTGACAATCAAATACTAATAGGATTAATTGTCCGAATTTTAACATCAAATTTTAATATGCACAGTATTATAAACGTGGAGTTCTTTGCCGGGATACATTAATTTTAAATATGAGCACCAATTCCAAAATATAAATATATATATATAGGAAGAAATGAATATAAAATACAAACAATTCTATTTTTCGGAGTCTAGATTTATTAAAAAACAATTTCCGAAACAGAAATATGTTAGTTTTCTTGGTTTGATAGACTTCAATCTTTAACTCAAACTCTTCCTTTATTAAATCCATATCCATTCCCATAGTATTTTTTCCTTGTATGGTAATTTTTAGGTTTTCACTTTAACAATTCCTTATGAATTTAAATTTTTCAATGGTATGTACTAGATATTTTTCTATACATATTGAAATAGATGACTTTTCTCATTTTCTTGCAAATAAGTCGCATTGGACTTTATCAATAAGGGATTCAAGAACATATGCTGGTAGAGGGCGTCTGGATAGACTGTTAATTTTTAGAGGGAGTCCGCGGTCGTATTAAAAAAAATAAAGGGCCTTGATCAGTGGCACAGGCGCAGTAGGGTACGTGGAACGTCTTGTGCGTGCTGTAGAGGGTATATGGGCACTAGGGAGCTGATATGTCGAGTTTGAAGTGAATTTCACACCAAGGCGATTATCTTCTAAATGTGACATTTTAAAGTTTTATTTTTCTCCGTCAGCGGTTGTGTGGGTATCTAGTGAACTTTCTGATCTGCTTTTTAGGCGTAATATCGCGTTGCTTAACGGTTGTCGATTGGTTAGAATATGCATTTGATGCCCCAAACGACTAAATTCCGGACATCATATCCTCTTCGATTCAATGCAAAATGCCCTATCTAATTTAATGTAGTTTAGACTTACACATATATTTTCGATGCGAGATTGTCAAAGTAGACTGCTCGAAGGGGAATGTGATGCCTCAAACGACTGTCCGAAGGAAGGATATGCTTCACACGACTGTACGAAAGGGTACCAGTTGCTATGCTGAGTAGTCGGAGGTCGGAGTCCACAATTTCCCGGGGCCATAAATCAACGTCAGGAGTCTGTGACATTAGCGTAACCTATGAACGTGAGCTTAAAACCGTGGGTGAAATTTGACGCTCTATGTGCCATCTGTAAGAGCCCTTTTGTGTAACTGTAGTTCGACTTAATCAAATGAAACTGTATATTTACAAAATCCATATATTTTATTATTTATTTACTTGTTTATTAAACATAGCGAGATGTGAAATTTCACAACTGAAAATATTTCGAATTAATATTCTCCTGTTAAATCACTCTGCCTCTAACGACAGGCTTAACGTGATGCTATAGTGTTTGAATTTTGTTGTGAAGTATTAATATTCCTATTCCCCCCGAAGATATGATGGCCGAGAGACTTAAGCGACCTCCCAACAGAGCGGGGCCATTGAGAGTTTAAATCCGAAGCAAGGCATAATTCCGAGTAAGCAAAAATAATTTATAAAATAATTAAATGTTCTTTTAAAAAATAATCGATAAAAAGTTTTATTTTTTTAAAAATCAAAAACTTTGATAATATAGTTGTTATTTAGTTAATTATTTGAGTTGTTGGTTAGTTATTTGAATAAAAACAAATCCTTAACCAACAAGTTTTTTATTTAAATAAATTCGAATTTTGTAAGTTAACATTCCCCTTTCACATAAGACATCATGGCTGAGAGTCGTAAGCGACCACACATATAAGATCGGATGCATTGAAGATGAGTTCGAATCCTGACGGGGCGAATTTTAACATTAACGCTTGGTATATTTAGGTTTATCCCTTTCAACACAATCTAATTGCGAAAGAAAAGGTTTTCGGGCTTTAATCGGTACTGCCGTTACGTAAACACAGCGCATAATATTGATTTCCTGGTAGATGCCAACTGCGCATGCGCACTACATACTTCCGTTTCACGTGGTGTTACCGCGTGACACCCTATAAATCAAACTGACAGACGTTCCACGTCAAAAACCCCAAACTGTAGCACATTGTGGATCCTCTTGTCTTCATTGCTCCTTAGAAAGAACTGAATAGTATCACTATGATTATTTATAATGCTATACTTTTAATTTTACTTTAATATTCAACGTTGAATATGTATCCAGAAATGATTGTAGACCGTAACTCGACTTCTATTAAATTTATTATACATAACAGCTGCTCTACTTGAAGATACTCTATACACATCAGATGGTAGCAGAGCGTGGGTTGATGTTTCTTGTATTTCAAGATGTCGGCAGCAACTCCCAATAGAATCGGACCTTCAAATGGAAACTACAAAGTCTGAGTTGTTCTACGTAGCAGGCGACTACTAGAAGTAATTGAAAAAGAAAAACCTACTAATCCTCAAGAAGCAATCTGCAGCTGGGAAGCGAAGAATGACGAAGCATTTAGCAGGAAGAACATATGATATGGAAATTGACGTTGGCCTCGAGTTGAAAAATATCAAGATACAAACTGGACATTTATATTACAAGAGCTCGGAACAACTCATCCAGAAGTTCAGCACTTGGACTAGTAATTACTGAACGTGAAATTGTGTATCATGTCGTCCGGAGCATTCATTCTTCCATGGAACACTTTACAGCATTTTCACGACTACAAAGATCACTCACTTTGACCGATTAATTTTGGTTCAAGAATAGAAGCACAAAGGGGTTTAAACAATAACAAAAAGCAAAAAGAAATATATATTCCTAAAAGTCAACGGGAAGAAAGCTCATTTGGAATCTACGAATAACTTGATGATTCGAGAAGCAAGAAGTGTCAAACGTGGTATTTATATTCAGCGTGTACTTCGCACACGACACCATCCCAAGTGTGGATGGATGACCCAAAACCATGAAAATTACAAAAAATGTTGCCGAACACGGAAGTCTAGAAGCCAAGCCAAAAGGTAATATTGGAATACAAAGTAACAATAGATATTTTGGTTAATTAACGTCGTACAAAAGCTGCACAGTGGACTATTGGCGACAGTTCGGGGCCTATCTCGAAGGAACGACCTAGGAACGATGCCTCGTATTTTTAATGCTGTATGTTTTGGACAACTTTCTAGTATTTTTGAAGTAACAATAGAAAAGATATTACGATTGAAAATTGTTTACGTGTACCAAACCTAAGAAGTAACTTGTTATCAATTGGTAGAGTAAGAAAATGTAACATCGTAATTTTTAACCATGATGGAGCCAGAGATTCTTAATCCGGTGAATAAATTAATAATTGACAAAGCATACGAAAAAGATAATATGCACGGGTTAGGAAAGTTATAAAAGATTCAAAAATTTTAAAAAAAATCGAAGACTTGTAACAAGCTGAAAGATAGAAAAATAAAGTTGTAAATTTTATGGCACAAGTCATTTAAACGAAGAATATATAGAAAAACTAATTAAACAAAATATAGTAGCGTTATCAACTTGTGAGGCGGAAATGATATAAAAATGTGATATTAGGGATTTACGTAGACTATATTGTTACGACCGGAACTGATAAGTATATAATTGTAGAAGTAATAACTAGTGAAAATTTAAATGTTGAAGTGAATAATAAATCGTTTTTAAGTTAAGGCCCATTCTACACGAACGAATAAAATGCACTTGAGCTTCTCTGTTATTCCAGAATTCATCCCACGTGGTACGAATTCTCGAATCATCGAAAAGTACAGGCGCGTTTTACTCGTTCGTGTAGAGTGGGCCTCAGAAAAGGAGGAACATTTAAGTGGTATTTATCTTAACATAAATATACAGATAAACTTATTCATAAATATAAATTAGCCGATTGTAATTCAATAAAATTTCAGTGTGCAATTAACCAAAATCTAAATTAAAGTCAATTCTAATCCTATTGATATCAAATTATACCAGGAAATGATAGAATCTCTAATGTGTTTAGCTTTTGATACAAGACCAGATATTAAGCCAACTATTGCAAATTTCTAAAAATCCTAAGCAAATTCATTTAGTGGCGATTAACCTTTCAGTTTCCAGGAATTGTTTCGTGTCTGTTCTTTTCAGATGTCTCTAGTGCGACGTTATTTAACCGAACCAATCTTTTCAGATTGAACAGCTGCTCGTCGACGCTAACTTTCCTTGTTGGCACGATGACAAATGTGTACATTTGGATTTGATGGTTAAATTAAGGTCGCAGTAGTGCTACGTAATGGGCTATTGGTAACGACAACATTTCGGTTGGTTGGCTGGTTAGCTGTCGCTCTAGAGCTTCACAGTTTGCTATTAACAACGGTTCGGAATTATGAGCTCTGTACTCTTTCGACCACACCACATATGGTCTAAAGCACAATGAAAATAATTTGAAGCAATAAAATATGGTTTGGTTAAATAACGTCGCACTAGAGCTGAACAGTGGGCTATTGCCGACGGTTCGGGGCCTATCTCGAGGGAAAGACCCGGGAACAATGATTCGTATTTTTTAACCATGGTCATATGACGAGGACAACACTTGAGTTGACACCCGACACAACCTCAATAGGCTTCGGGACATTGGACCCCGATCAGATTTATCGTGTACCAGTTCAGTATACACGCCAGTATAATTTGTTGGATGTTCTGGATGACTTTCTAGTATTTTTGTAGCGAACCTGGCAACCTTCCGATCGCACAGTCACTACTTTTTTACTTTTCTTTGTCGAGTCCCTCGCACGGGCTCGAACTGGCAATCCTCTGATTACCAGCTGAAGGCCTTTAACCACTGGGCAACTGGAGGGCCCGCAATAAAATATGATCTCCTCTCAAAACTAAGAGCCCCAGTTGCTCAGTTGGTAAGGCGTTCAGCTATTAATCAGAGGATTGGTGGTTCGAATCCGTGCAATGGATTTGACATAGAAAAGTAAAAAAGTAGTGATCTTGCGATCGGAGGGTTGCCAGCTTCGCTACAAAAATACTAGAAAGTCGTCCAGAATATCCAACAAATTATACTGGCGTGTATACGGGACTGGTGCACGATAAATCTGATCGGTGTTTAAAGTCCCGACGTCTATTGAAGGCGTTGGGTGCCAGTTCAGGTGTTTCCTCGTCATCTGACCATGGTTCTAAAATAACGAGGTGCATGTATGAATGTGTGTATGAATGTGTGTGTGAATGTGTATGTGTTCATGGGTCTTTCCTTCGAGATTGACCTCTAACCGTCGCCAATAGCCCACTGTGCAGCTCTAGTGCGACGTTATTAACAAAAACAAACCAAACCTCTCAAAACTAATACGGTTATTTAAATTAACTTCGCACTATAACTGTATAGTGGGCTATTGGCAACGTTTCAAAGTCTATCTCGAAAAACCTGGGAGTTTTTGAACCATGATCGGATAACGAGGACAACATCCGAGCTGAGAATATTCGGATAACGAAAAATTTTCGAACCGTCGCCAATTGCCCATTGTGTAGGTCTGGTGCAGAGCTTTTTCAAGAAACCAACTCGCATGGTTTGAAATTACGAGGCAGTGTTCTCGAGAATTTAATTTGGAATGGATCTTGAACCGTCACTAATAGCCTATTGCATATTTCTATTACGACGTTAGTCTTTAACTAACTAAAAACCAATTCAACCAATAAACTTCCGTAATGTTATGAACGATTCGTGGTGAAAGGTTGTTAGCTTGGCGCATATTGTCACTCGTTTGGGATTTGATTTAGTTAATCAACGTCGCACTAGAGCTGCACATTGTGCTATTGGCGACGGTTCGGCGCTTATCTCCAACTATCCTATCAGGAACGATGCATCGTATTTTTAGAGGGTTTCGCTACAAAAATACTAGAAAAGTCGTCCAGAACATCTGCAAAAGTTAATCATGGTTCAAAAATACGAGGGATCGTTCCCGGGTCTTTCCTTTGAGATAGCCGTGAGCCCCAGTTGCTCAGTTGGTAAGGCGTTCAGCTACTAATCAGAGGATTGGTGGTTCGAATCCGTGAAATGGATTTGACATAGAAAAGTAAAAAAGTAGTGATCTAGCGATCGGAGGGTTGCCAGCTTCGCTACAAAAATACTAGAAAGTCGTCCAGAATATCCAACAAATTATACTGGCGTGTATACGGGACTGGTGCACGATAAATCTGATCGGGGTCCAAAGTCCCGACGTCTATTAAGGCGTTGGGTGCCAGTTCAGGTGTTTCCTCGTCATCTGACCATGGTTCTAAAATAACGAGGTGCATGTATGAATGTGTATGTGTTCCCGGGTCTTTTCTTCTATATAGATCCCAAATCGTCGCTAATAGCCCACTGTGCAGCTCTAGTGCGACGTTAATTAACCAAACCAATTATCGTATTTTTGAACCATGGTCAAATGACGTGGACAACACCTGAGCTGGCACCCGACACAACCGAAATAGGCGTCAGGACATTGGACCCTGGTCAAATTTACCGTGCGCCAATTCCGTATACACGCCAGTATAATTTGTTGGATATTTTTAAACGACTTTCTTAGTATTTTAGTAGCGAAGCTGGTAACCCTCCGATCGAAAGAACATTTTTACTTTTCATTTTCAAGTCCATAAGTCGGGCTCGAACTCGCAATCCTCTGATTACTAGCCGATCGGCTTTATCCACTGGGTAACTGGCATTTGCGTACGATTTACTGAAAAGTACTATTGGATTGGTTTGGTTAATTAACGTCGCACTAGAGCTGCACAGTGAGCTATTGGCGACGGTTCGGGGCCTATCTCGAAGGAAAGACCCGGGAACGATGCCTCGTATATTTGAACCATGGTCAGATGACGAGGGCAACACCTGAGCTGGCACCCAACGCCTTCAATAGACGTCGGGACCCGATCACATTTATCGTGCACCAGTCCCGTATACACGCCGTTAATTTTTTGTGGATGTTCTGGACGACATTCTAGTATTTTGGTAGTGAAGTTGGAAAAGTACTTTTGATTTCGGCCGGTATGGGACTTACCTCAAAAGAACATGAGAATTTAATTTATTTTGTGACCGTGACGATTGTCAATTAGAAGTTAGCGCGGATGCTAGTTGGAGTTTAACAAAAGACTGTAACTCATTTTCTGTTTATACGATCAAACTCTTTAATTATTGGAAAAGTCGAAAACAAAATATAGTAGCGTTATCAACTTGTAAGGCGGAATTGATAGCTATGAGTGAAAGTGTGCAAGATTTAAAGTGGTTATCAAGTGTTAATTTTGGAATTAAAAATTGATTAATGGATGACATTTCCTATAATTTTAAATAGCGATAGTAAATCAGCTCTTGATTTGATTAACTATGGTGGCCTAGAAAACCGTACCAAACATTTCAATAGACGTTTTTACTTTGAGAAAATGTTGACACGGGAAATATAAGTATTTTGTTTCATCTGAAGATCCGGAAGCATATTTCTTGACTAAACCCTCAATAAGAAGCAAGATCGATGATTGCAGCAAACAAGTACAACTTGGAGATTTCCGTGAATTTGGACCCCTGAACTGTAACTTCTGGAACGCTCATAACCAATTTCTTCTATAGACGCGGTTGAAACTATACTGTAAGCAGCCATACTCTATCCCAACTAAATTTTAAAGTGATTTCCTCTCAAACCGTTATATAAATGTTAAAAAAAATTTGATATTTTATTTTCTACTTATAATATCAATTTGTTCATCGCTAAAAATATAATTTTATGTTTGTGGCTGATCCACTTATTATTGATTACAATGGTTTTCAATAAATATGCACTCAAAATGGGTTTTAATGGAATTTATAAAAAATATCTAAAAGCATTTTAGTTGGGCATATTTAAACATGAACAATACACGAAAAAAGAGGTAGAAATGGATGTGGGGTACGGTTTTTTAAACCTTTTATAGGTTTCAAGTCAACAAACTGCCTTGCCCAATACAAAACTTATAGTTAGAGATCAGTGGTTTGGACGCAAGAGGTCCACACTCGTATTCAAAAACCACACGCGACAATATTGATGAATATTGCGTAATACGCGGGCGAGGAGAGGTATGAGCGTTTAATGTTTTATTGCTGCACATTGCAGGTTCAACGATTATCTTGTGGCCGGCCCAAGAATGTCTAATCAGGCAGATATCGATATCTTTTTCCTTGGTTTCAAACCATAAGTAACACCTAAACCTATCCAGAATTCAAATTTTGCATTTTTTATATGCGATGAAAATATTTTGTAGGTGATATATATTTGCAGACGTGGCGTAAATGCAGTGACAAGTCGAGTGGGAATTCAAATATTTTTCTCATCTTTTTCGATCCCAAATCAAAGTTTGTTTCGAGGATGACAACGCGTAGGGTAGACCAAGGCGTTTGAAGATTTTTTAAAAATTATTTTTTGCTGCATACTTTGAAAATGTGTTGATGTGTACATAGCACAATAACCACCTACATGGGCTAAGTGGTTGTGGCTAGTTTATATAGTTCTTTAAAACCAATTTTGCAATAGTAAATAAACCTATAACCAGTATGTTATTTAAACAATGCATTTATTCAAATTATTAGTAAGATTAATTTTATGAACATGTATATATTATGAAACATCCTAATACAACGAAGTATTTAATATATTTTTTAATTTATCATTAAATCCGGGCCTATTCTAAGAAAAAAATACGACTGCCCAATTAAATCTTTTATTTCAGAAACCCCGCAACTTCTATTAAGTTAACATTACGCTTATGGGACTTCTGAAATAAGGGATTCAATTGTGATCTTAAATTTAAAAACACTACTCGAAAATCAAATCGAGCGACACAATTATATTTCAAATATTTTTTTTACTAGCTTAAAAACCAAGCTGTATACCTAGCTGTATATCAAATCTGTTTAAAGCTTTATTATGGGAAAACAGTGTACATTCAACCAGTCTTGTAATTGATTTATTTCTAGTTTGCAACGTTCCATCTGATTAAGAATTTTTAAAAGTTGTGTTTGCAGTAATTTATTTTTATTATGGAATTCACTTTAAGATTTTTTTTTTGCAATTTTTCATGTGGTATTTAGGAAATATTGCTATGATTTCTGATGGTTTTCAACGCTCATATTAATTTTACAACTACTCATTTTCAATTTGCTACTGCCCACTTAAGCCACGACTTCCCGTCATAATAAGTCTTATAATAATGTAATGAATAGCTAACTTGATAATGTATCAATAATATAACTGTATGATTTAAAGCAAAATATGGAAAAGTTTCTTATTTATTCAAGTATTAATCTAAAGTTTAAATTTAAACGTTCAAATAATGTTTAATAATTAATTTAATGTTTGATGATGTTTTATAGTGTTTATTTAGTAAAATCAAATAATCTTGATAAATAATCAAAGCCTTTCTAAAACATTAGGCATATTTAAATTTTAAATATGCATGATTATAAAAAGGGATATTTAATAATTACAATAACAGTACTAAAAATTCTTTATCAAAAAAACAATGCTACTTTTTAACATAAGTGTTCGATTAAGAAACAAAACAGCATTGAAACCATTTTTTATAAATATCCTAATGTAAAACATGACAAGTTAAGCAAATGGATTGGTGCCCTTTTAACAAAATATTCGTTTACAATAAACGATTAATCATCAATAATTCCCATTTTCGTCGTTCAAAGGAAAACGCCCATATTTGAAGAAATGCTCGTGGCTAGTGTACGAGAAAACAAGCATACCCAGGAAATAAAGATTCCCGGGAGAAACGCAAGAACTTAATTTCCATGATTGATATCAACGAGCAAATGCATTGCGCGAGCTCCAAGACGAGAATTACTTCTGCATCACGCACTCCCACGTGAATCTGATCTTCTTAACGGTTCACGTAATTACACTGCGTCACGTTCTCTAATTCCAATGAACGAGGCAGCTCCTTGTCCCAAAGTATCACATCAGCTTTACATCCACACAGCACAAGAGGAGACAACAGTCTCATCATCGATATAATAAGAAACGAATGCTACTGGGAAGGATTTCCCTTCATATATCATTAACATTTTTTTTTGTTTTCCGTCTTTGCGATTTTTTCAGTTGCTAATCCTTGATGCTGCCTTGATGTCATTAAGGTTATTTTTCCCCTCTCCCATTTCCACCATTACCGCATTGCTACCAAAGTCTTCCCTTTAAGTCTGCTACACGAACTGCATGACCGAAAGCATTGATAGATGGAATACTGCTCTAACTGTTTAAATCTTGAAAAATAACCTTCGTAGTAAGATACTCCCCCTTTTCTCTTTTTTTGCTCTAGCCTTCTATACATCTGTAGAATAATATACCGTTGGTAATAAATCACTCATTTCTTCCATTTCTGACAGATATAAAACTTTTACACTTTTCCTCGGGGAAGTCGTTTATTTTTTAAACTTATTTCGTCGTGGATGGCAATTGGAAAGATTTGGACTCGAAGTGGCAAGCTTAAAGATGGGTCTGGAAGGCAACTTTTTCCGACTTGGGCTGTTTCGGTTTTTACATTCATCAATAATCTTCGGGCTCGTTTTGAGTGGTTGTATGTGGGGGGGTAAGTTGAAATAATCGATAGACTGAGTTTTTGTCGTCATCTTATAAAAACAAAGAATATTTATAATATAATTTATTTGTGATGTTGTATGAAGTTGTCCGAATGCTATGAAAAGGCTAACTGCATAATTCATAAAATAAAATATATAAAACTCTTGACCAGTTATTGACTTTTATGAAAAGTTTTCACTCATATTACGAGTAATATTGATAGATTACTCAAGTCAAAATTAATATTTTTTATTGCCTAAAAGTTTTTATTTGCATTTTTCTTTGTAGTTTTAACCCAATTTAGTACCTAGATATCCATCAAAATTTAATTAATCAAAATGAACACCCCGTGACGGCCACGAACATTATAAGTGACTTTTAAATTATCAATATTTGTTCTCTATAAATTATCGCAGCCATTTAGCAGTAAGTCAAAAATAAGAAATACTCTTTGTATATCAGGAAAGAATCTTATGTGTTTTGTAAATTATGTTAAAAACGAATTTCGTAATTCAAAATCCAAGTTGGGATAATACTTGCTACAAAAAGACTACTGTAAAGACATCTCCTGCATTCGTTTTTTTAAGAAATAATTTTGAAGCGAGAGAGAATAGTAGTAGAGAGAGAGAGAGAGAGAGAGAGAGTGAGTAGTAGTAGTAGAGAGAGATATTAGTAGAGAGAGAGAGAGAGTAGTAGAAAGGGAGAGAGTAGTAGAAGAGAGAGATAGAGTAGTAGAGAGAGAGAGAGTAGTAGAGAGAGAGAGTAGTAGAGAGAGAGTAGTAGATAGAGAGTAGTAGAGAGAGAGTAGTAGAGAGAGAGAGAGTAGTAGAGAGAGGGAGAGAGTAGTAGAGAGAGAGAGTATTTAACTGATTTCTTATACTAGCATACATATGGTATCCTAGGTATTTTACCCGCCTTTGTACAAAAGTTGGATACTGAGTGCTTAATAGTTTAATATATATTAAAAAAAGTTCTCAAGTCTGTATATACAGTTCATTCTTGAGTTACCTTGATACATTTTCGTAGCCCTGCGTTGAACTGGTTTGAACAAATTAATATTTTTTTAAGATAAGGTACTAAAATAGGTATTGCATACTCAAGATGACCTAACCGACACTCTATACAATAGAAAAGTTACATCTTTAGATAAGACATTTTACTTATTATACCTAATCTATTTAATTTTTTACTACTTATCCCTCAATAACGTCCTATTATAAAACTCTATTTATCAACCCACCAATATATCACTGCTAATTTAATATATTTTAAAATCTACAAAAGTAATGATTCGTTCTATGCTGACATTTGATACCTCCTAACAATCGAAATTTCAACGACTCTCCAACAAATTGAATTAGCATAAGTAAAAGAGGAGTGATCTCCCTTAAAAGAAGTTTGCCTCCACAGCAAAACAGAAGGAATATCTATTTAGCCTCCCAACAAAGAGGTGCGCTGCCTTTTGTGTCCTCCTCCTATCAGGTGGATCAAATAACATTTATCCTCGCCATGCTGACCGTAGCTGTTTTTATCAATCAGTAAGCATGAAATTCGTCTAACAATATTTCGTGGTCCCTATCCAGTTACATGAGGCTTACGTCAGAAGAATGCCGACGTGGCACATATTTATTCGGGGAGGAATGTGATTCCAGCGATATAGAAATGTGATTCCGATCTAGAAAAATACTCTAGGGCTGAGAACAACAAATCTGATGTTATTTTCTGAAATGAAGTTTCTTTGATTTGATACCCGAATTGGTGTGGTTGTTTTAGAAACAGAATTCATTTCGAAAAGTAGCATGCCTGAATAAATGCAAATCCAAAGGCAACAATTGTTTAACAGTAAAGAGAGAAATATTTATGCAAACACTCCAAACTTTTATGAAACTGACTTTTCTTTAATATGTTAAAAAAAAAATTCGGGTTAATGATTATAAGCAGCTTTTTTGCATGAGGAATAACGTAAAATATTTTAACGCTTCATAAAACAATAATTATAATTTTTTGTATCTGCTTTTATCTTTATAAAGAAAATACTGTTTTCTATAGCTGTATAAACATTTCAATAATTAAATTGGATTTTAATTTAAAAATTTATTTTTTAAATATTTTCTTATTGTAGATTGAAAAAAATTAAGATTCAATTATTCTAGATTTAAAAGTTTATTTTTGACAATATACACAGAATTTAATTTAAATTGCAATTATTTCGATTTTTTTTTTCAAAATTAGAATAACTTTCCTCAAGTTCAGAGGGCTCGGATGTCATTCTCAAAATTTGACCGTAATTTAAAATTGCAATACTCTATTATATTTTAAAATGAATAAATATCAAACAATCCTTTTTTGCAGCTCTAAATGGTATTCTCTACTCCTCGTACCAGTGATGTGAAATTGTTTTACACATCATGGAATCCAAGTAAGCTATATGTTCCCACTTATCCTTATTATTGACCTTTATTATGAAAAGCCACCAATAAACTAATTCGTTTTACTTATTGTAACTTTTAAGACATAGTAGGTAAAATTTAAAGTAAAGCCAAATTAAAAACGCATCAAGCGAGTTGTTTGTTAATGTAGTATAAATAAGATGGGTGTCTGTGATATCATTCAAGTTATTTTTTAATATAGTGCCACATTATAAAATAAAACTTTAATGTTTACTTTGTTGCGAATATTATGTCAATAATAAAAAATTACGTTTATTAACAAGTTAACAACGAGTATATTGTCTAATTGTTAAACAGTATGTTCCAAAACCCAAACCATCAATAAACTACAATATCTATCAAATGTTTGACCGATGCATAAAGAATAATCAAAACATCGACCTATGTAAAAAGTGTCTTTATACATTAACGTATTAATTTTTCATTAATAAGTTAATTACTTTTTAATGGATTCATTTTATTAATTACGCTTATGAATCGTTCGATTCATTATTTAATTAATTTTACAATCTGTATAATTCCTTTTTTTTTAAAGTTTTTTTTTCTATTTTAACCTTTCAATGGGTTTAATTAATTAATTTGTTTTATAAAATACGAATTTTGTTGCTTAGTTAGTGATATTTTATTAACGTGTAAATATAACTAAACGTATGTGTTATGTTCTTTTAATATTTTACTAACGATATGAATATTTATACATATTCCTCATTGTATTCAATCCACACAATTGTTAACCCACACCCCCCAAGACTTGTTAAAAGCTTCTGCTTTAATTGTGAATCTCCTCTTTTGAATGAGAAAAAAAATCGTACAAAATATAAAAAGTGTTTCTCGAAAGCAAAGTAATGAACATAGATGCAAAAACATCAGTTATAATTAAGAAAATTTTGCTGCGTGCAAAAAATATCGACGTCTTTATAGGCTTCATTAGGCACCGCCAATCGATACAATGATGCCTAATTAAAAACAACCGTACATGTACCATTGCATCCAGTTCAATTAGAAAAAGAAAATTCAATTGAAAATAATTCAAAATCTCTTGTTTTGTTGCTGAAATTTCAAGAAATAAGGTTTTTTTTTTTAAAGATTTTTTGTGAATCTTTTTTCAATATTTTTTCTTACGGTTTCCTCGGAAAAAAATATAATACGATATATATTTCTCTTTTTTTTTCGGGACCCTATTTTTAAAAACTTTTTATACAGTTCATGTCAAAAGAATGTGTTTATGATCATTTTGATATATAAATTTAATTATGCGGCATGCAATAAATTACACACACATGCACCATTCAATCCAGTTCAATTAGAAAAAGAAAATGCAATTGAAAATAATTCAAAATTTCTTGCTTTGTTGCTGTGCAGTTTCACAATATATATATATATATATATATATATATATATATTTACATGAAACTATTTTCATAAAACTACAAAGTTTTATAGGTTCAAAGTGGTCCATGTAGGTCTTCGTAAAAGATGTTTTGAAAGATTGCATTTTTCGTTTATACGTAATTTTACTAAAAAGTACTGAAGTTAGGGGAACAGGTGTCAGCAAACTTAAAAATCTTTTTTTTATTTGAGATTAAACTCGTATTATAATTTGAATGATGAAAATTTGAGCATCAAAATATTTGTCACATGAATTTCATTTAGAGTTATTAAAAAGTGGCGGACAATGACTTTTCTGTCATCTAGGTGATCCGTGGATAGCGAAAGGTTGGTAACCACTGAATTATAGAATTATAGGCACCCACTGTTGTATCCAAAGCATGTAGGAAAGGGAATCATTTTACTCCCAAACTAGAGAAAAAAAGACTACTGTATATTTATTTACTGCCTCGTGCCATTTTTTAATATTCCAAAAGTGATCGGTTATGTTCTCACCTACTATATTTAGAAGAATCTTAAGAATTAAACAATCTGAAAATATAACGTGGACTCCAAACCAATACAAACATTCAAGCTTTACCAGAATTCAAACAAAGCACTTTTAACACACATGGAAAATCTCCACTTTCTAGCTACAAGTAGAACAATGTTTTTAAATGAGATTAAATTTTTGAAGAGGGAAGATGCCCAATCAATTTTATGTTTATCTGATACCGCCAACGGGAGGGTTACTTTACTCCATTATTTTGCTTTTCTCAGGTTTAGTAAAGCGTTTGAGTACACTGTAGTACAGTTAAACGGATGTTCTGGAATCAATATATTTTGTAATAACTGAAGATAATCTATAATTTTTTTTAAAGTAGACTTGTTTACTATATTTTTTTCTTTGTGGAGTAAAGTAGGGAGCGGGGGTAAGATACTTTACTCCAATGTAAGAAATTTACTTTTTTCAACAGTAAAGCATGGTTTAAGTAAATAAAACCATTTGGTTCTTATTAAACACCATTTAATGTGTATGTTCTATTTTTGCTATCTAAAAAAATCATTTTACACTACCAAAATAATCATTTTAAAAACCAAAAAACTTTGATTCCTAAAATTTCCTTTTTTTAGTAAAAATTAGCTAATTCAGATTGATTTGATAACTCAATTTTTGCTCGTATACTTCAGTAACGTAAATAAAAATACACGATATAAATTAATAAAAAACTCGAAATACATTTAAAAAATTTACATTTTAAACCAAATTCTTCTTGTACGGCAAAGCATGGCCCAACACAGCGAACATCTTATAAAGACAAGTAGCTAAAATTTCTTTATTTGTATAGTAAATTAGAAGAACATTTAGGTTTCTATTAAGGTTTACTTTACTATTGTAAGATTAACTTCTCTTTAACTGGTGGAGTCAAGTAACCTAAAATATTGTACTGGAATAATGTTTGTTAGCTAAATGATTTGTCAATCTGAATTATAAGCAAAAAATCAGAAACACCATCAGTATACTTTTAACTTGATTGTTACATAACACAATTGTGCACTTGCCTTATTCAGGATGCATGTGGTTAAAGAAAAATATACAACTTTTTTCTACTAGTAGAAAAAACACGTTATACCTGCACAACTACACTTTTATCTGTAACTTTCCCTAACAAGAAGTGAGAAAAAAAAACATGCATACCGTTGGACAGCAGGGTTGCCAACCGTCACAGGAAAAATATATTATTGACTTCTTTCATTGAATGTCCCGCTTTTTTTCAAATGTGAAATTTTTCCCAAAAGTACAGTAAAGTTACTCTGCAAGAGTAAAGTAACCCCGTTGACGGTAATTTATTAGAATAATTTATTTGTTTTGACACAGACCCTCAGATCAACGAACCAGTTTCCTACAAAAAACACCATGTTTTTCTTTCAGGATAGATCACAAAACAGTCGCCCATAGCCCATTATTCTGTCTATTGTGCGTTAACTTACAAAAACACATAAATAATTTTAAATAGATATTAATATTTATATCAAATTGGAAATGAATATATTATATGTTGCTAACCATAACTGCCAAGAGAAAACTTCTTATTAGAAAAATGGGAAATCGGTTGAAGGGAATTATCAATAAATACCCTCTACAGACAATACACATTAGCTCACTATTTTACTATTAAAGCACTTCCCCCAAAATGGGAAACCTGATACCAAAATCCCCATCTCCATCTGATCTTCAAAAAGGGTCTTGAGCTAAAATATTAGATTGCGATTATTCTTCGAGAGCAGATTATGATTACAGCCTAATTAAATGCAAACTCATTTGTCAAGTAATGAGTTTTGCCTAGAAAACACGGCCCATTACTCATCGCCACTGAAGGAAATACACAGCGAAGAGGTTACAGGGATCACTTCATTACTGAGCCCTTCTTATACAGGGAAAAGTGGGGGAGATTTTTCTTCCTGAATCAAGAATTTCAAAGGTCGTTTAAATTAAGTCTTTGAAATGGCCTTTGGATAGGGGAAATAAATTTCGTGTTGGGGGAGATGTTAAGTGTTCTTTCATTTTCCATCTACCTTGTGCGAGATGCCTTTGGTTATCAATTTCATCACTCTTCTGTCTTTGAAATCTACTTGATTCTGTTGAGGTTTATAAGCCTTTTTTTATGATTATTATAAATTGGTGGGTTTTGAGTATGTTTGAAATGAATGTAAGGGATGTGTTGGGAATTTGAGATAATAATATTTCTTAATAAATATGTAGTATATAGTAAAAATTATGTAGTAAAAAGTATATGTAAAAGTTTTCAAGGGATTTGAAAATAAAATGAAAGATATATGAACTTGAGCCGAAATAATTTCATATTTATTATAATGATTGCATTTTCTTATCAGGATCAATCAAAGTTTTATTAATGGATAACTGAAAAAAATACGTATAAGTATATTAATGTGTTTTAGAATATTTTTGTCATGGTACTGTACCACGGAGTAAAGAAAAAGGTGGAGATGATTTGGCGAGATTTCATGAGACGTAAGTTAGCAACCCCAAACTAGGCACAAACAAACCTAGTTTGCAGTGATTTTTCTACGAGGGATGCATTATTTTCAAATTAAGAAAACGCATGCTAAAACTTAAAAAATGACTATTTGTGCAGTTGTAGGATGCAGTAAAAGTTCCAAATCGATAAAAAATGCTATTATTTCTACTTCATAGGTAAATTAAATTATAAAATAAATTATCGACAAGTACTGGTACAAAATAGTGCTTTGGACCCAGCAAAAAAAGTCAGCATAAAACCTTCATTAAAATTGTTAAATTGAAGGTTTTATGCAGGTAAAATAAAAACTTCAAAAAAACTGCAGTTTTTTTTTAAGGTTTAATGCTGAAAAATTCAGCATCGAAATTGTTGAAGTTAAAATGCAGTTTCTTTAAAGGTTTTATGAAGGTAAATAAAATCTTCAAAAAACCTTCATAAAACCTTCAATAAAGCTTCAATTTTCTTGTAAGAATATCATTACTAAATTTTTCTACATAAACCTTCAATAAAACTGCAGTTTTTTTGAAGGTTTAATGTATAAAAAAATTAGTAATGATATTCTTGCAGGAAAATGGAAGCTTTATTGAAGGTTTTATGCAGACTTTTATAAAGCTTGCACGAAAGTTAAAAACTTTTTTTTTAAATGTTGTTTATTAGATGTTCTAATGATGAAAAATTGAGCATCTAAATTCTTGAAGTCAAATTAAGTTTTATTTTATAAATTTTATGTA
>OZ010672.1:26883488-27013488 GCA_963932185.1 Troglohyphantes excavatus | reverse complement strand
AGGAAACCTGCATTAAACCTTTATAAAACCTGCAAAAAAACTGCAGTTTTTATGAAGGTTTTTTGAAGGACATTGAAACAAATAACTGCAGTTTTTATGAGGGTTTTATGAAGGTTTTATGCAGGTTTTTAATGAAGGTTTTATGCTGACTTTTTTTGCTGGGGAATAGCGCCAAATACTTTGCCAGTTCCTACTTTTTAAGCGATTGCTTACTTCACATTGCAAACCGGTTTTTGACTTGATCGCACCTCCACCTTCTTCTTTACTCCGTGTACTGTACGTACTCTGTACGTTTTCTCGAATTAAAACATTGTTCCCAATAGTTTTTCTTTTGTTTCCTTCGCGATAATGATAAAAAATGAGGCGAGATTGAAGTTTTGTAATCTAGCAGTAAAAGTTACAATAAATACAGCCGTTTGTACAAATCCTTGAAAAATATTTTAAGGTATATTTATATAGAGTTGGAATTAATAATGTATCAGAGGTTAAGCAGTTTAATAAATTTCTTAGGAAAGTAAGTGCATTATTGAAAATTTTAAGTATTTAATATATTAAACTAAAAATAAATATATCATATTTACGGATTTATTTAATATAATGTGTATATGTAACTGTTAATAATATGTAACTGTTTTTTTTAAACTATTTCTCTGGACAATGGAGACATAACTTAAGTTTGTGAATTGAATTTGTTTGTCTAGTAAATTTTTTGTAAGTTCTATAAATAGCTCGAGTTATATAAATTGAAGTTAACATTGTGTATTTATAGAATTATTTTCACTGATAGATGAATTTGAATTTGATTTTTTAAAAATATATGAAGAAGCAATCATTTGATTTATTCATTAAAAAGTGTCTTTTCGTTAGTATTTCTATTACACAAAATACTTGTTACTTGCATGTGGCTAAAGCAAACGTTATTTTTTAAATTAAAAATGCAATTAATTCAAGTAAAATTGAAATGCCCACTACCATTTAATTATTTTCTAAAAATATACAATCAATCAATATAGAAAAAAAATTATATTTAAAATTTAAATTAATGCTAGTTCTAGATCTTTAATATAGATAGCAATTATATATATTTTTAAAAAATAAAAATATTTAGCTATTTTTGCATAAGTACTAATTTTATATTATTGTTTAAAAAGTAGAGAAATTAGTTACGATAAATCATTGCTACATAATATATTATACTTATTCTATCAAAAGGTTTAGTTATTGTCCTTATACATTTGAAGAATAGTAAATAAGTACTTAAGCCATCAGCAAAAATAAACATTAAAAGCCCTTACAATAACATATCAGAATGCACGATCAAATGAAAGGTAAATCATTGAAATGTAATAAGTTATACAAAATAATCATCGAGCCTTTTTAACGAGTATCCTCTTTTTAATATCTAAAATAAATGAAAATAAATAAATATTTAAGTTATAAAAATTCCCCGATCGCAAAGATCGCCTAAGCCTTTTTCAACCCATTAAAGGAAATCATTTCTTTCTGATCCCGCGGATTAAATTCTCGAACCACAAGATAAATTTCCTTATCGAAAAAAAAGGCGCTCTTTCGTTTTATGAACGGTCTTTTATACCGTTCGAAAAATATTTAAAAAAAAAGAAAGTTATTCCCTCTCTTCATTATTGACGTTAGCTATAATCTCCCGCAATTAATTCGCAACAATCTCTCTGCGGAAGGTGATGTTATATTTTCGCAATTATTAAAAAAAACAGCAAGTAGAAAAAAAAGCGATTTTATACCACGAAAATATGACAACGTATTTATTTCCAATAATTCTTAGTCCAGATCAAACCGTCTAAATCTCCAAGGGATATGCAAAAAATGCGAAATTAAAGTATTCTATTCAGTGAATTATTTGTTAAAAACTGTTATTATTATTCAGTCTCTTAATCCTATTGAAACAATTTTATTTAGAACATTTTCCCTCATTAGATCACAGAGAGAATATTTCTATTGCGTTGAATTTAATTTTTTTTGCACCGAATCGCAGTGTCTTTATCTTATTGTTTTCCTTTTTTTGCCAAGTTGCATTTAAAAATGTATTTCAAATACAAATTAAAGTTTGTTAAATTAGTATGCTTTTGAATATTGCATTGACAATAAAACATATTGATAATAAAAGTAGTAATTTTTTATGTTTAAATATTGCAAGTTGTGATGAATAGTTGTTGTTTTGTAATGTAATGGAAAAAGATAGAACTGTTTTTGTGTAAAACAAAACGAAGATAATTTCGTGGATTTATTCAAGTCAGTGATTTGTTTAACGAATAGTTACTTTAAATTTTAAGTAATTTAATTAAATAAATGTCATTTAATATTTTTATAAATCGGAAAAAATAATGTAAATATAATCTTAAAGGTTCCATAAAAGTCTTGCATTTAATTAACCAAATTAAGCAAAAAGTACGATTTTTTTTGTTTACCAAGAAATACAACTAATTTGTTATAGTCTTAAAATTAGAACTTGCAATGCATTGTTATTGAAATTTGCATAACCTATTTATAATAAGTATAAAAAACTTTATTAACTAGATTATAAATTCGGATGTTATATTATCCTTAAGTAAATTACATTTAAATTATATAATCACAAACATTATATTTAAAAATTGCAGTAACCTTTTTATACGTACAACATTTTATGATAAAATATCAATTCAGATAGTTTTGTAGCCTACTTAAAGAAACTAAACTTAAATATCTCACGTTAATTTTTTTTATGCACTAAAAGTTGTATTGCTAAAACGTTTACTCACTGAGCACTTACCATCCTTTTTGTATAAGTCTTCTAAAAATCTCTCTATAAAATTCAATATTTAACTATGACTAGACATTTTATCGCACCTGATGCAAATTTAAAAACGTCGAAGCTTGAAAAAATAAAGAAATATAGCTTCAATCACTCTGCTTTGTGAAGCAACTCACATTTAGCCCGTTAGTTTTAAAAGGGATTTTTTAAAGGTAAATATAGTACCATGCACTTCTTTATTTAAAAGTTGATAAACGAATTAAAAAAGAAATTAGAATTGCGTTTTTAGATCACTGTAGGGTAAGGGAGTTGCACGCATCTAGTGGGTTTTTGGTTATATCTCAGGGGGTAAGGAAAATATTCACAACTTCAAATTTTTACCCAAAGTTCTTTACATATACAAATAGCTGTTGCGTATTATGGTCCTACAGGAAAGTGTTTTACGGAATCGTTACTAGCACCGTGCAAACACAGAATTCCGACTCACCTCGTGTTGTAGCTAATAAACTGTACTTCAATGTGATATAAAGCAGAAAAAATATAAACTATTATTATGTACTCTGAAACTCTTACGTTTTAAGTTCTAAATATTATATACAAAAGTTAATAAAAGTATATTTTAATAAAAGCTAATAAAAGTATATTTTAATAAAAGCTAATAAAAGTATATTTTAATAAAAGCTAATAAAAGTATATTTTACCTTGTAAAATCTAGACAAAGTGCAGTAGATCGATGACAATATGATGTGTTATTTTGCTGTTGTAGACACACTAAAAAGTCGCAACAAAAATTCCCTGGAGTGTAGCCGACGACTGAAAAGTACCTGCGCGAAAGTAGCCGATTGCGTTCTCTTACCTCCCCTTTGTCTAGGAATTTTTCCCTTAAATAACACAATTATTTATCAATAACTAGGCGATTATTTCAAGGAGAAAATATTTATTTTCAATTCTGATTTATAAATAATTTAATTACTCCATAATTTACTTACAGCGCAGGGTACCTTGAAGCGGAATATCTCAAATGTTGTTTTCATACGTTACCATATTTAATAGGGATTCAATGGGAAAATTATAAATATAACTACCGAATTTCCTCATATTATTTGCTTATTTGTATTAAGTAAACACTTTATCTTGCTTTAAGACTTTTGTAAAATAAATATATAATAAATAATAATAAATATAAAATAAATATAAACTTCAAATCAAAGAAAATACTTAAGGAAGTTCTTTAATTTCCGCCTTGATACGCTAGAAGTACTTATATTCCTGTTTCTGATAAAGAAAAGAATTCGGCTCTATATACAAAGATATGTATACAAAGGTATGCGCTATTTTTGAAGTTTAACTGCATATGTAATCATATGTATGTAAATAAACTCCAATAACAAATATCAGTTATATTTTACTGACAAGAAATGGTATTATATCCTTACTGCTGTGCAGAGCATTTTGTATTTCACGATTTTGTTATATTAATTTACTTTTACTGCATGGTATCAAGAAACTGATAACTTTATGGTTTATACGGTGAATTTGGCAATGAAAAATCATGAAGTTTTTTGACATTTTCAATGTGTGACAAACTTTTTTAAATATCCACAAATAGAGCAAGCTTTAAAAAAATTAGACTAATTAGCAGATCTTTAAGCTTTTTAATATTTCTTTTAAAGTGAATAATTAGAGTACTTAGTTGTTAATATTCTCAATAAATACAACATAAACAACACCAAAATAACCAATAAAACTTACAACTTGAAGCGAATACTGAATATAAAATAAATAACAGTAATATAATTAACTTATCTTTCAAATATGCAATTTTTGGCATTTCAGAAGTTGTTTATGAATCAATTACAAAATGGAATATAACATCAAATGTGAAAAAGATTCAAGATTTATAAACGTGGTAAAATATAAATAGGTTGAAATAAAAAGACAAATCGAGTTATATATTTAAATTTATAGTTCATAATTTCATTTTAAGAGTTGTTTTGTAGAAATATATATATATTATTAACACACTTGCAACAACTTTTAGTTTCTTTAAATCTTCAAAAGTGTGGTGCACCTACCACAGGTTCAGAACTACTAATTTATACACCGTTGGAAAAAATTAAAGGAACAACTATAAAAATAATTTTAATGTTAGTAATATTGGATGAAATTCAATAAAAACTTGTAAGATCAATCTAATCGCTTAGTACAATAGAATTCAACTTCGCTTTATAAGAATATGCAAATTTTTACACATGCGGCTTTCTCAAGACTTGAAAAGAATGCATGCATATGCTTGAAAGTCGCATTGAGGGTGTTGTACGAGTAGTTGAAAACAAAATATTATGTGGATAATGGAACACGTCTTTTGATAAAGCACTTGACTGATAGTGAGGAATGGCGTGAGATTGGGAGGATGGAAACTGGACAGTCACAAACACGTTTGTGAAGTCATTAAATTAGCCAAACGTTCCCTGTATAGGATCTGCAAATGGTTTAGATACTGCTGATGCATCCTGAAAACCAGGTCAAGGTCGAAATGTGCCAGATTAATGTTTAAAGATATTTTTTTTGTTACAACTAGCAAAAAAATAGACAAATGACTCCATCACAGTAAACGATGGAGTTTCCTACAGCTATAGGAACTCGTATATCTAGATACACCGACAGTGATAGGCGGAATAAAAGATTCTGGTATACAGAGAAAACAATGATTACTGTCTAACTGACTCGGGCTGCGAAATGTTCTGGGTTGAAGGTGTGCAGAGAGCATCCTAATTAGAACTCCATTTGTCTGGAACAGAGTTCGGATAACTGACGTGTTTAACTTTTATTTGAAAAGTGTTTCTAGACATTTACAATCTGGAAGGAGGAGAAATATGCAATAGGTATAAAACATCTATGAATACATTAATACATCTTTTTCAATTACCGCACTGGCACTTACTTCACTACCCGCTGATCCATGAATGCAAAACACTACATACGCAAGGTTTTTAATCCTCGTGTCAAGTGTTTAGAAGTGCAAGAGGATATAACTTCATTCTAATGAACGATAATCCTGGTCCTCATCTCTCAACAATGGTGTCTGACTATTTTGAAAACAAGGAGATGAAGGGGATGGATTGGACTACAAATTCTCCGTATTTAACATGTGTGGTACAAACTAGAACTTTGACTAACATCCCTGAAACCTCCATTTTGCACTCTCCAGTAACTTCAAAACTCGATTTAGAGTGTGTACGCTTTGTTATCTCAGAAGACAGTTTAAAGTACGTAACACCAAAGCAAATATTGCATTTCAGTCAGGAGTAACAATACACCTATTTAGCACTGCCCAAGTATTTCCTAAAAAAAGTATTTTAAACTATTCCATATATCATATTTTTAAAAAATATTATGTTATTTAAAAAAAAGTTATTATAGAAATATGCAATTATGCTTTCAAAATATATCAGATAATACAAAATAAAGTTATTGTGGAAATTTCATATTCGTATCTAAAAAATAATGCGTTCAAAATATATCAGATATTACAAAATAAAGTTATTGTGGAAATGTCATATTCGTATCTAAAAAATAATGCGAGCCACATTCAATTTTATGGTTGTTCCTTTAATTTTTCCTACCAGTAAATAATTAATTACGGATTTTATCAACTAACCGTGACAAACAAAATATCGAAGACAAATATAATTTTAGATTTCCCTGTAAATATAACCAGCCTCCAAAAATTGCGTGGTACGCCTAACACATATTGACAAACACTCACACGTTGTATTTAAAAATTATGTTTACAACTAGCTGGCCAACTGAGCCACGTTATGGATCGCCACGGCAAAATGAGTTGTTGCGTGTCAAAGTTGTAAAGATAATTCTTAAACACCCTATAATATAAAGAGACCATTAGCTGTAAGTAGGAGACAAGAAAAATAGTGATACCAATTATGTGCCATTCAGTGTTATATTAGGCTTTAATTTCTTGCTAGTCACTATGTTTAAATTCTGCAAACCAACAAATTCGTTAGCCAACATAGCCAACAAAGATGTAATTTATGACATGATTTAGTATGTCTGAAAACTAATTATTATTTTTATGTTATATTTTAGCATTAACTATGCAGACAATTCATCAACTCAAAGGACAGAGCAGGCAAAACTTTTAAATCCATTAATCTATTCTTCAGGGTCCCATATCATCTGAGCCTTCTTAACCATTTACCTCTGTTTAAATTCTACCACCCAACAAAGACATTAAAGTCTTTCGCTAATGACTAACACAAGTATTTTACATCGCGAATTAGCGAGTTATCCTTCTAAATGGAGCAATTCCAGAAATCCTTTTTGAAGATTATAGTCACAGTTCACTGCCTTTTCAAACTGCAATTATGTTCCATCAGTAGTTTGAAAATTTAATATCATCTCGAGACTTCTTTTCAGTCGAAGAATACACTTTCTTCTGAAAAATGGTAGAACTTGATCTGCTCATTTGCAGCTGGATTGTGGCCAAAGTGTCTTTTCCATTCTAGTTGCTTTCAATTCCCAGCGCGCTTTTTTATCACTTCAATTATTTCTCAAATCAAAATGTCTCTTCTAATTCAGTCGCTTATATCGTCCTCGGATTCTCCTTCGCCACCTTTTACTTGAACTGCGTTTCTAAGAAAATGCGAGTTTGCCAGAGAGCGATTAAACATTCTTTAGAAATAGGAGGACGCTCATAGCTTAGCTTAAGGGGAAAATAAAAGATTTTACATAAGTCTCTAATGTATATCCGTAAATGAGATGTTTTTTTTTGAAAGGGCCATTTCGAAAATAAATCTTAAGTTATTAATTACATTTTATTTTTAAATTGTATCAATTAGTGGGTTTAAAACGAAATAAAAACAGCGGAAAATATTAAATACAATTCAGTTTATGAAATTTAAATAAAAGAATATTTTTATTTTTAAATTGTATAAATTATTGTGTTTTAAAAGTAGTAAAATCAGCAGAAAATATTAAATACAATTTAGTTTATGAAATTCAAATAAAAGATTATTTTTATTTATAAATTAGTGTGTTTTAAAAGTAATAAAATCAGTGGAAAATATTAAATACAATTTAGTTAATGAAAATCAAATAAAAAATATTTTTATTTTTAAATTGTATAAATTAGTGTGTTTTAAAAGTAATAAAATCAGTGGAAAATATTAACTACAATTTAGTTTATGAAAATAAAATAAAAAATATTTTTATTTTTAAATTGTATAAATTAGTGTGTTTTAAAAGTAATAAAATCAGCGGAAAATATTAAATACAATTTAGTTTATGAATTTCAAATAAAAGAATAGAAGCTTTTTAGTCTACGTAATAAACTAGATTTTATAAATAATTTTTAAAATAAATACCTTCGTGGCCTCGCGTTGCTGTGAACTGATATTACATAGATTTTTCTTCTATATATTTAAAAAATATCAATTTTATTTCTAATGCTCCTTCTCATCCTTTGAAATATCATATCATTTTTTGAATTGTGTCTAATCACGGCGAAGAATATTTTTCTGATAAATAAAGAATATACTTAGTGTAAATTAGTAAGCCATAACATTGTGATGGTCTAGATTTTTGGACACGTTTATATATCCAGAGATTTTATTTAAAAAAAAGAATAATCAAATCAATTAAGTGAACTTCGTTACTTTTAAGGGCAAGGAAAATCTTTTTTTTTATTTCTGCCCAAAGAGAATTCAAAGATCTTACCTGACAAATAAAGAATATACAGGGCGAAAACTTTGTTACTTTTTAGATTTGTTCGCATATATGCCCATAGTTCTCATTAAAAAATACATAAACAAATCGATTTAGAAGAAGTCTAATTTTTGACGTAATAAACAAAGCTTATGTGGTTTATATATTTATAAGATTAATTTTGTGAAATCCACTGTTTAACAGCAGTCTACACAAAGTTCTGCACATATCTGCATACGCACCTTTAGTTAAGAGAAATACATTCTTTGCAAATTCAGGAAAACACTTATAGTTGACAATTAGTACATTGTAAAGAATTTAAAAAATCTGTCAAAACCTCTATTTATTCAAAGAGTTATATGAATATGTAGGTTGACAAAAGTACATATTAGAGCATAAGAGATACATTACCACTATTTTCATACTTTTTTTAGATTTCATTGCAATATGAATTGTTTTACAACATTAACGTGTCCATCGTTGACAACCTGTTAATGTAAATAATAAGAAATTTTATTTTTGTCAACAAAAAAATATTCAATTCAAACAACATCATATGCTTTCACATTCGAGTTATTTTATATCATCGATAAATGCATTTAACGGTTACTTTATTTTTACCCGAAAACTGCATGAGCCTGCAGAATACGCATTTGAACAGTATCTTATCCCAGTTTTCCATTTCACATGCAATCTTATTTTCCCTTTTCACGTTTTATCCCACCTTTACCCACTGTTCCATTCTTTTCTATTCTCCTTTAACATGATTCAAATGAAGAATGTTTTGAAGAATTTTTTCTACAGTTCAAAAAAGGTAGCTGTAAACATTCAGGGGGGAATATCTCCTTTTAAAGCGCAGTAGAAAATAATTAACGCTCTTATTTCGTTCAAAGCAATTTAAAACGCTTTTTTTTTGCCGATCTACAAAGGAAAGAACTCATTCATACTTTTCTATTTTTGTCTTTCTTTTAAGTGCCAGTTTTTAATTTGGAAAGAGAGAGAGAAACTTTTGCAAATAGCCGTCCATACCTTTTTTTCTGCCTTCGATTAATGCTTTTTTTACTGTGTACTCTGGGATTGTGGGTTCATTCTAGATAATGTCTCAATTTCTTTCTTAATAGATAATTTCAGTCGACCATGTTACACATCCAAATGCTCTATTTCATTAGTCGAAGAAAAAGGTGAGCTATTAATCCAGTTTCGCTAGCTACTTAAATCGAACTATTTCGTTCGATTTCAACTAAAAATGTTTTTAAAGCCCTTAATTAGAATTCAGAATTGCTTCGCTATTTTATGAAGAGAAACATTTGGGGTGCTTAAATCTATAAAATGCGGTTGAAAGGTTAGAATCTTTATTAAAAAGGTTGGTCTCCCTTTTAGGAATATATTTAATTGCAAGCAAGCATTAAAGGGAAATACTTGTTGGATTACTTAAAATGTTAAGCTTTTTTTTGTATTAAATAAAGTATATATTTTTTTCCTGAAACTAATTGATCATTCATAAACCCACGTTAAAACTTTTTTGTTTTCTTTAGACTTATGTACGGGATATTGTGAAAACGCATTAACATTTTAGTAAATGTTTTTAAAATGAAATAGGCATTTTTAACAAACTGGCGATTGATAAATATCATCATTATCTAAAAATATCCAAAAAACAACTATTTTATCGATATCTAGCGTCAAAATTATGAAGACACTGAAACATTCCATTATATATATGGTGTGAGTCTTAAACTTTCTTCTTTTTGTTTTTGTGAAGTTTATGCACTTGTGTTAAGGAATTTTTCCCCTATAAATTTATTTAATTTTTAGTTTTGAAAACTTCTCTGATTAAGGAAGTTATTTGTGACTTATTTTTGTCCTATAACAAAGAAACGATGTCATTATATAGAGGGTCTATAAGTTTGTTAAATTTTGCGTTTAAGGACATTTTTAACAGTGAATTCAAAACTTAGCTAAAAAAGAAATATTAAAAGAAAAATTACTCAAATTACCTATACTGAGAATTCTTTGTTATGCGAGTGAGTAATTATATGAATAAATACTCCAAATTGCAAAATAATGAGTAAATTTAAAAATGTAAAATCTTTTAATAAGGGGAGGTTGTTTGTGCAACACCTTTAAATTATTCAGTTTTTATTATCTTATGAATTTCTTCTCTCTGTTGTTATACTTTATCTTATCAATTAAATTTTAATTTCAAAATGTGAAAAGAAAAATACAATTCGCATCTTAATATTTTAACAAACTCTGTTTATTTAAAAAAGTTTATTTAGAAAGGAGTTTTTAATCCTCCATATAATCCGAATTTAATAAGCTCTATCGTTGAATTTTCTTGAATACTTTATTAAAGGATAAAAGTTCATTTGGTCTGGTTTAGTAATATTGTTATTTTAATAAAAGAATACAATTTTGATTACTACGTTTCTAGTTTTATTGAAATATTTTGATTGGAATAATTAATATACATAAAAAGTTTATTTTACTTCATTTTTGAAGAAACTTATTTAATATTTACCATATTATTTATTCAAAGTTACAATACCTTAATCCTTCTTAAAAAATGTTGCAGTGAAACCACAATTTATCAAACTTATTTCTTATCAATAAATAATAATCAATTTACGCGTTTTAAAAAGATTAGTTTGCCGTTCTTTAAAAAATATATTTGTTTAAATATGTATTTGTATCTTTAGATAAAATTATCTAGGTTTATGTGATTTTATTAGAGAAACAATGAGACTTAATTTATCTTAGAATGGCTTATAACGTTTATTATTTTTCATCAAAAATAAGTAATAAAGCAACTTGGTAAAATATTTTCAATTTAAAATATTTTATTGTATATGTAGTTTCAGCTTAAAGAAAACAATATCACGGGATATTCAATATTTTAAAAAACATTGGAGAATGCCAAGACAAACTTGAGGATAAAATATAAAGTATATAAATCTGTATTTTGGATTGCTTCACTTTCCCTTTATTGTTTAAATATTTTTGATTTCGTTTAAAGTTAAAATGGTTTTTAATAAAATAATCATAGTTGAAAATTTCCTCTGAAACAACAATGAAACTTTTTCGTCGAACGTGTGAAATGTAATTGGAATCTAGTCCAAAGATGGCGCAACAAATATAGTTAAAATATTTTCTTATTCTAAATTCTCCTTTCATAAAAAATGGCCTGCTGGAGCGATTATTTAAAATTACATTGATAAATAAAGTATCCCATTTTTAATAAAGGCTTTAATAAACTTTGAAAAAAAAAACATTTTAGATATTATGAGGGTTTTCGAGAGGAAATCTTGGGAAAAGAACTTTTAAGTTGATGGAAAAAATCAGGGATGAAATTACCAAACGAATTGTATTATTTTTAACATTTTTAATAAGAAATATTCTCCTTGTATATGTCTTTCCTTTCTATCTTTTTATTATTTAACGTTCTTAAGGAAGATATGAAAAATAATTGAACTTGTCCCGGAAAGTTTTAGCCTTATTTTTTTTCAAATTTAACCGCAAATTAAGATTGTTTTTATTTCAAAAAAGAAATTTAAATTTATTTAAAATTTTTAATTTAAAAAAAAAGAAATAACCTATGATTTTTTATATGAAATTAAAAGCCACATTATAACAATTTGATTATGGATGGCAAAAATATCTTAGTGACGTTCCCATTTTAATCTATTTGTGTATTTTTGCTTTAATGAAGTAAATAGACACTAGAATGCCTCTGCGATAACTATCTCATGAACACTGAACACTCCCCCCCCCCTGCCCCTACACACACCAGCAAATATTAGCAAATCTTTTTATAGACAAAAAAGTTTAACGGTCTGCGTATAGAGGACATCATTACCAACGGCTGGTTTAAAACAAACATTTTAAAATGAATTATTTTAAACATGTATACAAAAAAAACTTTTTATTTATGAGATAAAAGTACCATTCGTCACTGGTCCATGAAATTCTCTTTCTTTTGAGATCTCATTTGTTAAAATTCGTTGCTTCCAAGGGCCATGAAAGGGATCTTTACTACATAAATAATATGGTTTAATATTTTTTTTACCAAACGTCTTTTTTCCCTATATTTAATAATGTCTTTACATTTAATATTTTCTCCTATACTTAATACTTCTTAGTTATATATTTTTACTCTTTTCGTTTTATGTAAATTTCTTTTCCCAAAATTGATTACTTTTTCTATATTTGTAGATTTTCAAACTGTTTCTCTATTTTTCCTAATATTTCCTTTTTTTATTGAATAAACAAAAAATAATTACAACTAAACTATTGTTTAATACTTTTAAGAAACTTTTATATGACTTAACAACATAGTTTTCAATTAAAAATAATTTAGACAGGAATTTTACTTCACTATGCAAAATGCAAATACAATTCCCGATAAACGCATGAGACCAGTAGCGGAAAACTTAATATCGTCGGAGAATTGGAAAAAATGGACTCCAGTTGCTATATTTCTGACTTTCGTCATATTTTGAGTAATTTTTTTAGAAAATAAATACAATTGTTATCCACATTTTTTTTTAATTCATATATTTTTTGTTATATACGTTGTGAATATTATCGAAATTTTATTTAAATAAATTCAAAACGTGTCCATCGTCTGAAATTCTATAAAGAAAACGAGTAATGATTTATTTAAAAAGCGATTTTAAATGTACAAAATAACAACTGCATTTTATTTGGTTACACATGCTTTGCTTAATTATAAGCACAAAAGTAAGTACGTTGAAACTCATTACAAATTAGTATTTACTAATTGAATTGCGTTGTGTCACTGAAGTTTCGTTAATTTTGCACATTTTAAATTTATATACGATTTGGAAGAGAGTCATAATTGAATTGCATGACTTCATAAAATAAAAGTGGGCAAAAATAAAAAAATAAATTAGCTTTTTAATTTGAAAAAACATACTGCGAGTTTATACCTGTATAGATTAATTAATGGGAAACATTTCTGCTATTACTAAACGAAATTAAATGAAAAAAATCATTTTCTGGTAATGTGCACTTTTAGTTTGTTTTTGTTTTTTAAAGCAATAAACAACACTTGAATTACAAGAAGAGAGACGGCCGTAAAATTTAAATAGATGCCCTAATACCAACTGCATACGAATGACGATTCCCGAACAATGTCATATTTACTCTTCCCCACCCCCCAACCAAAAGGCTCAATCGTGGAACTCTCAACTGGCAGCATGTCACTCAAAATCTGCTTTCGGCTAAACACGTTTCTGTTTCGTACTGTGTCATTCGGATTTCAAAACCATGAAAAAGAAAGTCGCATCCCTCCAACTTCAATGCATCGGGGTTATTTAGTTTGCAGTCAAAAACGTGCTTGCCCTTAGGGTCAGAAGCTAAGAGAAATAAGTCGAGAGAATAAACAATTGCTTGGCTAAATGGGCCAGTTTTTCTTAAAATCTTGCGACGGATTGGCGGGAAATCCCTTGAAGTAAACTATTGGGGTGTTTTTGTTTTGGAAGGTAGACAATGTCAGTTTGTAGGTGAATAAATTGAAAATGGTGTTATAAAAGAAGGTTTTGTAGAAATTTCTCAAATAGAATGGTTATTATTTCAATTTGTAATACTGCTTTTATTGCGAAATTGCAATGTTTTACTTTTTTTTATTTACTTTTAAGAATACTGATTAATGTGCAGTGTGGTCATATAATAAGTATTATTGTGTAGAGGAATCTGTAGTTAAAATTGATTAACGGAATTACATAACATTTCATATAAAAATATTAAAGGCATGGGCGATGATTTCCGTAAAACACACAAGTCAAAAATTACCGATAAGGGAAATTTTGGCGCTGTCCGAGCCAAAAACGGGTATATTAAAAAAAGTTGCAATAGACGCACAAACTAATTTAGTGATTAAACTCAAAGGACATAAAAACTTTTTTTCATCAGAATCAGGAAGAGCATTTCATGCAATTTGTTATACACAGGAAAAGTTAGATAGAAAATACTCAATGTCGTTTCGGAGACCCTATTCTGATGAATAAAATATTTTTTTTAGTTCGATCACTAAATTAATTTGTTTGTCTAGTGCAACTTTTTTTTTTACATATATTAAACCCTTTTTTGGCTCGGAAAGCCTCAAAATTCTTTCTATCGGTGATTTTTGAAACTCAACTTTTTTTACGTAACTTTTCTCTCCATGCCTTTAATATCCTTCATATGAAATTTGGTGTAATTTTGTTCATTAGTTTTAGCTACAGATGCTTCTAAACAGTGAAGCTTATTTTATAGCCTCGCTGTAATGTTGTTGTAGATAACTACGGAAAATATTTGTAAAACAATTTGCAATATAAACTGCTAAAATGGTAGCTCAAATATGAAGAATGTTTTTTCAAGTGTGTTCCAATTGAATTTTTGCATCAAAAACAAATAAATTCGCAAAGAATTGCTTTCTTCCCGTCATTTCGTTGAAAAACTGACACAATATATTTCGCTCATTTTGATGAAAAATTTAATGCAAGAATATTTCACGAAACTACAAATTCTTGAAAAAAATATTCATCAAACATGAGTATATGACTAATAGAATTACTGTATATTCAATAATATTTGAAACAAGTTCGAATGTTATCAAAAAAAAAATTATCATCCCCCCCCCCCCTCCACCTCCAGAAATCGTCCGGAATTTGCACGGCCATGTTGATAACTAGTCTATATGTATTGTGATTGAAGTATTGGAGTTTTTATGAGGGAACGCTTAATAACAACGCTATTGCTTCAAACAAACAAACAAAAAATACTTATCTGGAATGTAAAGCCAGGTTCTCATCGTGGGTACTGTATCCTCGATACACTAAACGCTTTACAAACACACACTTTACGCAGATTTACGCAGCCATACGCAGATTTTTATACTAGACGACAAGAAAAATTTATATTTAATATAAATATATTATAATAATTTGATTTAAACTAATTTTCCTAAATACAAGTCATGCTTTCATAGTCTTTATTTATATTAAATCAGGTTTTTAAATAAGAAAGGAGGCGGGGATTATTTTATGAATTTATTTATTATTTATATGTAAATCTTTTTTATCTATTAAATCTTGAATTACTAATATTTATTTGAAAACATCTAAAAAGTTCAGTATATTTTCCTTTCATCCTTTATTTATTATTTCAAAATGTTATTTTTTTTTAAATAGACGTAAATTTATTCAAAAGTAAATGAACGTTTGCTTTAAAAATCTATAAACATCACACGAACAAATGTACTCTAAAAGTAAGACATAATTTCTTTTGAACAAAAAAAAACTAAATTTCTATAACTTTTAAGATTTCACAATTTTTACAAAATATATATATTTTTAAAAATTGCAGTAACCGTTAGAATGTAGATGTAAAAAACCTATAGAATTATATTTCTCTGATAGAAATGCTCCATATTCTTCGAAAGCGAAATGAAGAAAATTATAAAGAACGAAATACATCTTTTTAAATGAAACTCAATAGGAAAGGGAAGATGTGAAAGTTTTTCAACACCAATTATTTTTGTTCTGGAATGTTAATATTTTTTTAAAAAATCATTTAGTGTTTATCGAACGTCTTTCTTTTTACGTATAAAAACATGAGTGTTTGCATTTCCTTTCAGTCACTTTTTTTAAACTTATTTTAAACTATAGGTAATGCTTTAAAAAACATTAAAAAATAGGATTTAAAATAAAGCAATTTCATATATGTAAATTCGGATCACTTCTCACATTACTGAATGAGTTAAACTATCAATGAAATAAATTATCACAAGGCTTTACTCTGTAAAATAAAGTGCAATGTAATTAAAAATTATAATTTTATGATTTTATAATTATATATTTACTTTAACTTGTAACCAAGTAACGTTAATTAAAAGAAAATAATAATAAGATAATTTTATTTTTCTATACAATTAAAATATTCATTTAAAAAACCCCAAAAATAGCATTTTTAGGATAAATATTCAAATTGCTTAATTAACAATTTATCTGGTATTGTCACGCGCTAGTCATGTTTGTGCCTGTATGTTGGTGGATGTCGTATTTTATACAACTTGAAAATTTACTATCACGATATTTTGGATATTTCTGTTCGACACTAATTAATTTTTACCGATATGACAGTGTGTTTAGTACTTAGTAAATGAGGTATAAAAAATACTTTCAAAAAGCTGTTTTTAAAATGCTGATTTTTTATAAAGATAATATTTGAATCTACGAAACAACATATAATAATTTATTTGTATAAAAACCTTCTTAAACATAAAACTCAAATTATATAACCAACTAGCAATATGGCCCGGCGTTGCTCGTGGTCACTTTGCGCAGTAAGAGCTGTGCGATTTTGTCTTGCCAGCGTAGACATCGCATATCACTTTCTGTGCACCGTGAAAAATAAACTTTATCTAAATCCAGAATTACTTTGAGTATTTTTTGAGATACCTAAATCTATTTTTATGTTCACGACTTTACATGCTATTGCGACTACTGTTTAAACTGATGTTTTTGTAAAATGTTTCTTTTTGTGAAATAAAAATTCCTAAAAATATTTTTAATTGCATATTTTTGTATAAAAATTAACCATTTAGTAACAATAACCCCTTGTAGAAAAATTTCACATTCATTAGTTTTCATATTGGCGACGCAATAATATATCAAAGAAAAAATATTCCATTGTTCCAAAACAAAATAATGTATCGTATTTGGTGAAGTTTTTTTTTTTTTTGTACCAATTGGTGACCGGAGTCTATATATCCGTCTTTCAACATAATTTCATATGGGTCAATATTTACAGACAATATTTCTTATAAAAATTAATTATCAAATATTCATTTTTGAATTCCAATAATATGTTTTTGAGGTAAAAATTTAAAAATAAGCTACATGGAGGTATAAATATAGAAAACCTTAAATTAAACTTTTAGGATGGCCCATTTCAACACCATAAAAATATTCCACTCCGTAACAAAAAGCACTATTGTCATAAAGTTAAGTTGTTCAGAACATGAATACACATGGCGTCAGTCAAAAGAGCTGGTTTATCTTCCTCCTTCGGTTGGCGAGGTTTTTGTTAACGACGTTAATTTTGTTATTTGGACACTAATTTCGCCATTGCGACGATATTTTTAAATATAGGACCTCTATTTTAGCTTATTTGGCAACATTTTTATTGATTTGGAGAAATTTTTAATTCATTTGGTGACATTTTTAATTCATTTGGCAATATTTGGCGACATTTTTAATTCATTTGGCAGTATTTAGCGACATTTTTAATCCGTTTGGCGACATTTTTAATTAATTTTGCGACATTTATAATTCATTTGGCGACATTAAAAAATTATTTTGCTACATTTGGCGACATTTTTAATTTATTTGACAATGTTTGGCGACATTTTTAAACTCATTTGGAAACATTTGGTGACATTCTTAATTCATTTGGGAATATTTGGCGAAATTTTTAATTCGTTTGGCGACATTTTTAATTCATTTGGCGACATTTACTCATCAGCCAATCAAAATAAATCGTTTATCCCAGTATTGCCGAAAAATATTTTTGGTCGCCAAGATGATTTTTAACAATAATGTTATGAAGGGAAGATCGAGATGTAAATTTCCCATAGGCGTAATGCTAGAGAAAATGGAAAAAGTTCTATAACTTTTGAATGGTTGCAGATATCCACATGAAACAAAGTGCAGATTTTAAACTAAGAAAAGTTTGTTCAATTGGTGCAAGTTTCATAAAAATCCGTGCAGTAGTTTTTGAGTTAAATCCGGACAAACAGACAGACAGACAAAAAAAATTTAAATGTGATTTTCTGATCAGTGTATCCTAACTCGTGGAGAAAACTCAAAATGAGGGGTTTTGTTCGATTCCACTGACAGACACTCCATTCTTATATATAAGTATTGATGAAAGCTTTTCCATAAATCTAAACAGAAATAAAAAATATTGTGTGTGCAATAATTATTAACTTAACAATGTTTCACAAAAAAGATTGTATTACAGTTTCTAGGCAGATTACATTATTTTTGCCATGTTTTAATTTGTCAACTTTATTTCATAGGCATTGTAAATATAAGGAAAATAGCTAAGGGGATTAATGTATGGTATAATTTTTGTTAACTGACATCTAATTATATTTGTTCCCGGAATAACTTTTACAGTGACTATACTAAGTTTAACTATGTAGAGTTGAGGGTCTTAAAAATTTAGATTAAACATGTTTTTTAATAACTTTAACACAAGTATTGGAAACGTCTCAAATTTGGCCTTCAGTTTTCAGTTTAATCAGTTCAGTTTAAGCCTTCAGTTTTAATACAGAGACATATAATTAAATATATATTTATTAACTTAATTTTTAAGCTGACAAGTAGCCGATTTATTAACACTTAGGATAAATCTTACAAAATATTTAAAAGTATCATTTGGTAAAATACAGTATGCAAGCTGAATACTAGGGAGTTAATTTAAATGTTAGGTTATATATTTTTACAAAATAACAAAGTTTTCAGATTACTGACTTTCAATGTAAATGTTTTAAAAAATGCGTTTGGAATTCCCACTACGAATCTTTGATACCTCGATTTAAAAACTGATTTAAAAATACAAAAATATTTTTTATTCTTTCAATTTTGAGAAAAATCTGCTGATACGCGAGTGCTACGGATTATTTCATTTACAAGACACAATGCCGAAAGAGACGAACAATATAACACACACAGAGAGAAAAGTAAAATAAAAGTAAACCCAATTATAACGGTTTTTCAAAAATATATATATCGCAAGTTTCAATTTATTTTTCAAACAATTAGGCTTCAACAATTCCCAAAAACCCTCATCACTTGATCTGTGTATTTTCCTTCATTTTGGGAACATCCAGTCTAAAAAAAATTTCAGGGCTCTGCTATCTAAAATAGTTTTTCTCATTTCTTCTCGATTTTCTATCCCGCTGAAAAAGCGTCCCGATAGCATGTCCCGTGTCAGGGATAAACGTCCGCTCCCTTGGATAGAATAATTTAGGGTCTAATGATTGGCTTCATTTGGGGACGAGCGAGGAAATTGAAAATCCCTGAAATGTCTTTTCCCGAGTTATTTATAGACTCGCTTGCCTCCAGGAAAGTATTTCGCCTGACAGTTGAACGAGAAGTCAGATCCATCCTTGTTAGTTCACCGAACAATAAGGCGTATTTACGGAGGAGCCCTTTGTTTAGTTCAAAAGCTCACAGGCAGACAATAAAAATGTTCCGATTGAGTAGAACACCGTACCCTTTCTTTTCTGCTTGAAATATAATGAAAAACGGAGAAGTAAATGTTTTATTGCTTAGAAAATATTGCTTGTTAGGTAGAAGATTAGAATTGATGCGTAAATATCGCATTTGCATTATCTTAATTTTAATAATATTTCTTGATTTCAAATTTAAAAAAAAAACTATTTTATGGATTGAAAAAATGTTTTATAATTTTATGTCAAAATCTCAGCCACACTATGGTTTATTTAAGATATAGCCATGATGTCATTAAACTGACACAATACCCAAAAATTTAAAAATTCTCGATTTTTTTATTTACTAAAATTATAGTTTGGATTTATCTAATATGTTTACAAAATTCTAGAAAAAATTTCATGTTTTTTAATGAGTTATTTGAGATTTTATGCTGGACGACATGTATGTGTTTCAAGTAAAGGAAATTTTAAATCGTTTGATGTTTGGTGTTCCTCGATATTGTTTTTCGAAATACTAAGGCTCTTTTTATTATTAATGAAGATACATGTAATTTTTAAAGCTTATTGTAAAATATGTGTATATTTTACATTAGCATGCTGCAAATTAACTCCATTACTAGTATTTTTTTTAATTACTAAATTAAAAGAAATTGAGTTGTAAGGAATTTGTTTGTGTTATTATGGATAACTATTTATATTAAAATAAATACATGTAGTATACAATATTTTAATTCTAATTCTTATGTGTTATAGTTCAAATGATCTGAGAAAAAATCGGCGAAAAAATGTGAATATTTAAAAAGGATTTAGCATTTAAAAAAAAGCTTTAAAAATTTAAAAAGTTTAAATTTTTAAAAATATAAACTATTATGGAATATAACCACAGTGCGACTTTTATGCCGCACGAATTCTGTCACATTGGTTGATTGTCGAGTCGTTGAAATTGTAACTTTATTGTAACGACTGTAATATTTTTGAACACTATTTTACGTAGATTGAGATGTTAGAAACGTATTTATGTTTGTGTGATTTTTAAAACTTCAAATATTGCATACTTTTCCAACGTAACAAATACATCTTTTTTTTTAATAATACAAAAATAAAACTATTTAAACATAATAATGCCTTTAGCTGTTTTAAGCTTCATAAAATTTATAATATATTTTTATAAATATTTTTTTATGTATTTTTTTTATGTATTTCTCATGTTATTCACAAAATGTTTTGATTTCGAATTTCAAATTTTTTTTTTATTCATTTAGAAAAAAGTACAAAACTATCCTAGATTTTTTTTTATGAAACGTCTCCGTATTCAGTATGTTTGCACATTTCTTAATAATTTTTCTTTTCAATCTTCTTGAATAAAAGGAATGCAATGAAGTTTCGCAATGCTGTGTGCTTTTCCAGATAAAATATAGATCTTCTGCAAACATTTTTTAGACAGCCGCAATTTTCCTTTCATTTTAATAACTTATTATTTGCGGAATGGCTTCGTACTGACAACACTTCATCAATCATTTTCCTTTCCAATTTTTTATACTTTTTTTTCAAGGAACGAGTTTCATTTAAAAGTGTTTTCATACTCATGGAAAATCTTGATTTTAAATATTTAAAGAGTGTTAGCGTGATTTTACAAACGGTTGAGTTTCACATGTGCTGTAGATTAACAAATATTTTAATAACTGTATTGAATTTTATTCTTAAAGTTTATATAAGTAATTTTTCGAAAATAGTGAATAGATACATTATTGTTGCTAGTGCCAGCAATTAATGTAACAAATATCAATTCGAGTATGGTGGGTGTGTAAAAAAACTCGATTTTGTTTTAGTTCAAAGTGTAATTTCTCTCTGGAAAAAATATGGTAAAATAATTTTTTTATAAAAATGTTCACATTTTCATTGTGAACACAATCCTTATTTTATATTTAACTCGATGGTTCATAAATATTTTTTTAAGACTATTTTTTTTGGAATATTATTATATCAAGTATTTTTTTTATTTTTTTTTTAAATAGGAGAATTTTTTTATTATAGAAAAACTGACAACATTCAACTTTTAAAAACTCAAGTAAATTTGATTATTAGTGAAGCGTTTTTGTAACAGTGTATTTTAAAAGCAAATTCTGATACGCCATTTTGAAAAATCGTCTTATTATTATTTATTATATTCGAAAGTGAACACCTGGCCATTATAATTTGTCTTATTTTGATTCAGAAATCTATGCTGTAGGTACGTTATTTTTAATTTGTTCCACACACGATTTTTTACTACATTTAAAACGTTATGTTTCATTTGTAATAAAACAAGCAAATGGCGTTTATTATTTTATAGAAATATATTCTTTTCTTGACATTTTATTAGAAAAATCAGGTATGTAACTTCATTGTATTAACCTATAAACAACGTTAAATGTATTGCGATTAACTTGCCATTTATATGCTTCAAAATTCATATTTTTGTAGAATAATTGCACTTTTGCTAACATCATTAAATTTTTACGAATATCCTATTCATTAGCGTTGATAATTCGATTTCCCATTTTTCCCACTTTATAAATTATTGTAAAAATAATTAAATAAAGTAGAACTTTAAAAGTGCTCCATTAAACAAAGTACTTTTTTTAAAAGAACATGGTAAAACATGTTTAACTATGTGTAATACAAATTTATATTTTAAAGTACCCATTTTACCCCATCACCCTATCATACCTTATTTAAGCAAAATCTATTTTATACCAATTAAATTATGTCAGAAAAAATTAATCACAATAAAATTATTTCTAGTTTATCAAATTAATGATTTTTATTGAAAGAGAATCAAGTACATCTAAAATGTACATATAAATCATATTAGATATTAACTTGCAAACAAAATAAATAATAAAATCGATTAATAAAAAAGTAATTGTTTTTAAGGTAAATAATGTAAGTTAAAAAAGTAATTTAAAAAAATATATATATATCGAATAATAATCAAATAAACACCAATTCATCAAGAATCTATGTATTAAATCTTATTTGTATCAAGTAAAGGGAATGATTAAATTATGTTTCGTCATATTATAAACAAATACATGTAAAAAGTACTTTTTTGCGAAACATAAGCAATGTTGGCCAATGTTTTTTCTCTACTTATTTAACATACTAAATAAATATCGTATTAGTTTTTTATCAATTAATTTTGTATTTATAATGGTAACAATCTGAATAATTCTTTATAATACTGAATTATCATAACCATTTATTCTAACTGTATCTTGTAATTATGGAAAAAAATATTTATTATCTATTTCGGTATTGTTCAGTATATCTTTGAAAAAATTAAATGCGGCTAATTTTTCATTTAATGAAATTATAAAATAAAAAATCGATTTTATTGAGGGCTGATAAACGAGTAAATTAGAAATTCCGTATCTTTGTGTAACAAAATATGATTTTATTATTTTCCACAATTACATTCTTGAGTTTGATATCAATCTTTAAAATTAATTAACTATTCGAATATTTCAATGCCGTTTTTTTGTGAATAGATGTAGCTACGAAAATGAATTGTACATTTTCCACCGAATATATATATATATGTATATATATATATATATATATATATATATATATATATGTATGTATGTATATGTATATGTATATGTATATATATATATATATATATATATATATATATATATATATATATATATATATATATATATATATATATATATATATATATATATATATATATATATATATATATATATATATATATATATATATATATATTCATTCCAGTTAGGGCATCCAAATTATTATTTTTTTTTAATTAATGATTATTAAATTAAAAATATTTTGTAAAATTGATTAAATTATTAACCGTCGTATTAATTAGATATTGTTTTATTTAGATCATTTTTCCAATGTATATTATGGGTGCTCATGGCTAGTTGTCAGACAGAATGATTACCACCCGTCTCAGTTCCGAGCCGCGTAACGGTCTAGACTCAAACTACGCAATGTTAACATGATTCCGAAAGTGCGTATACGTAATTTCAAGTACCTTGCGACAATTATCTGGATTTTATTGGTGTTCCTGAGTTTTTGCAGATGTAAATATTCATTCAACGATATAATTAACTCTTATTATTCACTCTCTGTTCAGTGAAATCACTGTCAACAATTTTCTGTTATGTTATTTTGTATCAACATTCGAGGTTTGTCTCTCATACATCTATTTCCAACATATAAAGAGAGTAAACATCTTTTTAACTTGACACTGTGTCTATAGCACAGTACAATAATATTTTTTTTAATCAAAACTTACACCGAAATTTCAAACTTTTTATAAGATTTTTTTTTATATTTATGTTACCTTTATCCGAATTTTGTGCTGCATTTCTAAGCAATGGAATGATGGTATGCATTTAATTTCCAGATATTATTCTGTTTAAAATTTTTGGAAAATTTGTAGCGTATGTTTATATAGTATAAAAAGATGCATAAAACGTATAGCTATGAGAAGATATTGTGACATTAGAAATAGAAAATCAAATATAAAATTCCAACCTTTAAAATTCTTGTAATAATCGAAATTAGTGTAAATCTCAATTAGTTTAGCTGAAAGTAAATAAGTGCATTTATTAGTAATTTTGTGTTACAAAACTATTTAATGCAACCTGAAATGGGACTCGTGTTTAACCCTATGTAGAATCGTACCGAAGTACTTAAGAAGTACAGGCGTTTTTATAAATGTTTAGAAGGACACATTATCCCCCAAAAATTGTAAATTCACGATTTTTTTTTGTATTTGCTAAAATTATAGTTTATAGTCTTCTAAGTATGCTTGTAAAATTCTCGAACTGTGTTTTTTTAATGAGTCATTTCATATTTTATGCTAAATTGACAGGTATATATGGTTTCAAAGGAACGAAAACTTTAAATAAGTTTTCTTAGTGTTCGGATTTCCTTGATATTAAGTTTTTCACTTTTTTATTATTAATGGAGAAGTGTATAATTTTAAGCATATTGCAAAATATGTATATATTATAAATTGACGTGTGAAATAGATCTATGAGTAGTAGTTTTTTTTAATTACTGAAGAACAAATTTGGGTTTTAAGGAAAAAATTTGTGTTATTATGAATACTTTTCATTTAAAAATCAAATACATTTAGTATACAAACTGTTCATGCTAATTCTTACGTTTTATGGTTCAAAGGAAAAAAGTTGGTAAAAAAATATAAATATTTAAAAATGCCTTATCGTTAAAAAAAAGCTTTATAAATTGAAAAAGTTTAAAATTTCAAACAATTATGGAATTTTAATGTAAAATATTGTTATCTTATATAAACTTAAATAATATGCATTAAAAATTTTATTCAAAAAGTTTTTTAAAAAAATGCATTTTACGTACAAAATGTTTCAATTTTCTATGAAAAACATTGTTTTAAATTTATTAATTTCCTATCAACTGCGCTTAATAATTTCTATTCAAATTCTGTGCACTGTACTAACAATTTCACATATTTGATATCTTTTAAATATATAAACTTGTTTGGAAAACAGATATGTTTGTCTCATTAATAAATAAGGAAGACGATAGACTTATGGATACTCTATTGTACTTGGGATTGTTGCGTCTAGAGTTCCATTCCAGGCTAGACTAAATGAACTTTCATCACAGTATAGTAGGAGCTGGTGTACCTTAAATCTGTCGTGTCTTAAATTTCTTTACGTTGGTCGTTGTTTGTAGAGTAGGGTGTTGTCCTTGTTAACACAAACCGTACTTAATTAAAATACTGTACCTGGGTATTTCTTCCGTATAGACACTGAATTATCATCAGATTGAAAGTGCAAAGTTATTAAATCGACCTACACTATAAATGATGTAGGTTTTAGTAAAATTAACGAATGTGTTAATAAATTTGAAAAATTGATTTGGTGCAAATTGCTTTTACTTCTTTTAGGATATTGGTATATAAGCTATTAGTATACCTTAAATTTTAAATATACACCAGATTATTTAATTTATAAATTCGTCAACAAATAAAGTTATAAACCTTAAGAATCCTTTTCGTAATGACACCGTCATTATATTTTAGATTCGCATTATTTACCAAAAAAACCTAACGAAAATAAAACGTTTAAAAATGGGAACGTATCGTTAATGTAATGCATTATTCTCTGAAACTGAAAAATAGCCGAATATTTCAGCAGCAATTTTCTGTCATTTGTTTAAATAAGGTGGCCAGACTGCAAATATGTCTGAAAGTGGAAATTGCCACCGGGTATCATTAATTCTTAAATGAGATTAGTCGTTTAATGCGGAAGTTAACAGAATTTCGTAACATATTAATGCTGTCATTCCACTATTCACTTAGCATTAATTTTCAGATATGGATGCCGCTCAAAGATAATTTAACACAAGAGATGCATTTAATATTCGTATGTATGATAGCAGTTATATACGGGTTCGGTATTAACTTTAGTGTGCTAATTTTTAACGTATGGTTTCTTCTTAGACGTATTACATATTTTTATAATAGTTTAAAAATAATAATTTACGTTTTTCTTATTTATTTATGTATGATTTGAATTATATAAAAAATAAAAGTGTTTTATATATTTTTACAAAAAGTTTTTAGCATCTTGTACAAAATTAAAAAAAAATTGTTTGAACAAAGTGACCCTTAATTTACAAGTACTAAAACTTCAAATTAATTTTCAATGTTTTTTTTTTAATTTTGAAGAAGGTTTCTAATGTATAATTTATTTCCAATAACATAACCTAACTGTACGATCTATATCTGCCGCAATTTAATCGATTGTCTTAAAAATGTGTAGATTTTTAATAATATACAAACAATGGAAGCAAAAATAATGTTTCCTTTTTAGATACCGATTCATACCGGATACCTCTTTATGATGTGATACGAAAAATAAAAATATGTGGTTTCTTATTTTTCAGAATAGACTATTCAAATTTTGACTTTGCTATTAGATAGCAATACTAATCCGTCGTAGAAAAATTTATATCTCGAGTTTCTTTAGAGACTGAAATTAAAAATTTCGTCACTGCATGCTACTCACTAAGAAATATATGTATGTATATATATACTAAACTACATACTACATACTTTAAAATATATATACTAAACCCTTTTTACAGTGTCCCGCGATATAACAACTGTCACTGAAAATCCCAATTGGTTGATAGACTTCTATGTAATTACTTTTTCACTCGTTACAACGATATTTCGTTATAGCGACCATTTCGTATTGGCCCATTACTGATTAGGTGTCGTTTTATCGAGGGCCTTCTGCTTTATTTCGCAAAAATAATAATTTTTCACTACCTCATTTTTTAAAAAAAAAATTATATATTTTTGTGGTTAAGGGAGTAAATTGCATGTGGCGTGCCCCAAAAGTGTTTAGCTCTAATTGCTATATTTAAGCAAATGCAGAGCCATAAAAATTGCGATTATTTTTTTCAGTTACGTATCTACGTATGGCGAAAGACGATACGTTTAAAATGAAAGTATTTTTATGCTGCGGTGTTTAAAACTCTTAACTTCGCAAACATCAACTCTCGCAAAATAAATAATATACCTCTCCTATAAACTGCAAAAACTCATATTTTTTACACGAGCGCCGCAAACGACATAAGTCCAAAACTTATTAAAGTGGGATCGTAAAAAAATCAAAAACTTCCCAACCAGAGTTCTTTTCCCGGATCGTGTGACGTTAAAGATAGGGAAAAAACGATGCGCCCCGTCCCATTCACACACTTACCGTTTTCTCACTGCCCATTAATCCATAAATGCAGGGCGGAAAATAAATGGTCGTTTCTTTTGTCGCGGAAGGAGGACCAAAATGTCGAATTTGTTTGAGATATAATTAATTGAGCGCGGAATCAAAGGCTCTTTCAATTCTGACAAATTACCTTCCAATGGCTGGAGCAGAGTGAATTGACCAGGAAACGTCTTAATGATGTAAAAATCGATGGACCTTGTCTCGATTTTCTTTTATCCATTTGTTTCTTTCCTCATCAGCTAGACGCTGCTTAAGTTGATAAGTGTGCGCTTTAGAGAAAGACAGGGAAGCATCCCGGGACAGCGGGATATTAATTAGATTGTGGTAAGCTGAAAGGACTCGCTCGTCGGAATTGAACTCCAGGTTGAAGGGTATTTCCACATTCTTCAATTGGAATGTCTTACAATTGATATGGAATCGCACATCGAAATATAGTTTGGCATGTAAAACACCAAATACGAAATTCCGTGCATAGTTTTGTGCAGCAATATGTAGAGTAAGGCCTGTCCATATATGTTCACTAATTTTCCTTATAAAGGTATTAACAAGCCTGATTTAGAAAATTCAATGCTATAAGCATATTTGTACTGATAGGGATCCCTCTTCTGAAACATAGTTTAGAATAATGAAACACGGTGCAGAATAAATTAATTATTCATTTAAAAAACAAAAAATTATAACGTTTTTGGGAAAAAGTTTTGACAAATTGCAATAATAATAATATTTTAAATATTAACACCTTTTACACAATTTATAATTAAATAGAAGTGGGACCCTAAAGATGCGAGGCATTTGCGTAAAGCATTTACTAGAGATATACCAAGAAATAATTGGTTTTTTCTTATATACTACACTGGACTCGTACTAAAAGAGATATCCTAGGCTATGCCAACCTTGTTGGGCCTTAAGCATGTTGTTGGTTGACAAGATTTGTATATATATTAATTTCCAATTAAACTAATAGTTTGAACTAGCAATAATTTATACGTATTGTTCGTAAGAAGTTATGTCGATGACATCAGCCAACATTTTCAACAAATCTGAGTAAAATTTAAACGCACACGATTCATAAAATTCTGTGTTTTGCTATTTCATATGTCCTTTGATGGTAATTTTATAAGAACTGTTTGAATATTCATCTTTGTATATTTTTTTTATCATTCATGGCCGTAGAGTTATAATTTTAATCTCCAATTTTAATTACAATGTATTCATTATAAAACATACGTATATTTAGATATTCCAAACCATTTTGAGTTTCAACTTTTTATTTGACTATTTATCAAGTTTTTATTAATCATAGTTTTAATTACTAATTGTTGGGAAGTAGTGCATATCATTTCAACGTTTAATTCTAAATAAAAAAAGTTGAGGGGAGGGGCGAAATTTATCTAGGATAATCATATATATATATATATATATATATATATATATATATATATATATATATATATATATATATATATATATATATATATATATATATATATATATATATATATATATATATATATATATATATATATATATATATATATATAATACATAAAAAAATATATTTAAAAATAATTGTAATTTACATTTCGAATTGTCAATTTAAAAATAATGAACAAGTATTTATTTTGTCATCTTTGCCGATACATCATCATACTTCTTAATATAAACAATGTATTCATTATTTTTCTACTGCTTAAGAGTCTTCATCTAATTTTGTATGAGTTTCTTTGCTTGCATTTGACATTTTTTAAGCCAGAGTTTACACTCCTTTTTAAAATCTTTGCTATTTACTTAAAATCTTTGCTATTCCGATATTTTTACAGAAATAATTTTGCTTTCGGTTTTAAAGAATACCTCGATGATGTCAAATTCAATATTATATTTATAATGCGGTTTTCTAGAATGTTTAATTATTAGATAATTAGAGTGGTAAATGTGTATTCTATAATATCTCAGATGCCTGTCTAATACATATTCCTATTTTGGTCGTTAAGTTATTTTGTAACTTTTCTCATTACTTTAATATCGATTATAAATTTAATACTTGTTTTAGTCATTGGCATTATAATAAAACGGACTAAATGTTTATAAATAAAAACATAAGAGAAATGCTAATTAGTCAAAAGATACGAATATGATTAAATTAACTTTATTGTTAAGAACCTAAACTTAAATTTGAAAAAGACTAATCATCACACTTAATCCTTTAAATCATAATGTATTTGTTCATCAGCCTTTGTGTAAGCTACTCATATCTAAAATAATTTATTTGTTTGTAAGTAGTAAGAACACAAAGTATTAAGGATACATTTTTGATAATTCTACCATTGTAAATATCTTTCCTTATTTTCAAGATTAAGCATAAATTTCAATAACTTAACAAAATTAAATATTTTTCAAGAACTTCAAAGAAAGTGAAGCATTAGAAACAAAGTAAACAGCAAAATCCAATTCAAACACACGCATAAACACGTAATGGCACTTGTACCCAAGAAAATTTATTTAAAACAAATCATTTGAAAAGTTCACCTTGCCAATACAAGTTGGTAATTTCAGCTAAGATAATAAGGTATGTCTTTATGCAAAAGACGTATTGCCAAACGAAGTAACTTATTAGAAAATCGCATTTAAAGTGAGAATTATTGATAAATCTTTCATACATTTGGGTTTCAAACATCATTCCTGTGGTATTTTCCATGACTTGGAGCAATTCGCAAGGTAATTTTTTATTTCGAACATGGAATAATACATTATTTAGTCAGCGAAAGAGGCCTAAATAAATTAAGTTCGTAAAAGTATTTCTAGAGTTTGTGATATTTTCGTTTTCAGAAAATTGAGGTATAATCGAAAATAAAAAAAATTACTTGTGTAAAGAAATGTTCAAATTTTAAATGTTGTCCCGTAGATTGCCTCAATATATAAAAAACTTTTAAATAAGGTTGGAGTTCTCAAAGTAAAAAGTGCGACACATTCCAACTGACTTTTTTGTTTTCTAACTTAAACACTCGCTTTTTGAAATTCTCATACTTGTCCAAAATCATGTTTTATACTTTTTATATATCTGTGGCTTGGAACAAGAACGACCATTGTCATAATTGACAGTTAATTTCGATGAAAATTGTCATGTTCTATTTGCTGGTTTTTAATGATCAAATACTTCTGTTTCTAAAATAGTCTTTGTTTTTGAAGTTGGGTTTAATTACAATTGAATTTGTTTCAATGCATTGCGATTATATAGAAATAACCATAAATGTAAAATGTATTTGCTTTTTCTGAAAAATGGAAATTTTGCCATATGTTGTGCACGGAAAACATGATTTCCTCAAAAATTCTGCACAGGATTGTTTATCGTAATTGTTTTGAAGGCAATAAACTAAATATTTTGTTTTACAATTTAAAATTTTAATGTTTTGGCTGTTTATATAAAACATTGGTAGTCAATTTTTATCAAAATATATCTTTGAATAAAAATAACTTTTTAATTAGCAACATTCATTTAGTTAATTGTTTTTACATATGCCATAAGTATCTTCAATAAAAAGAAAATTTAATTATTTTCGATATAATTTATTGTATAATGTTTCATGTCCGAGTTCACTACACTACATTATTTTGAAAAAAAAAAGAAAATAATAATTCCCTAAATTTATTTGGTTACATAATTTATTTTTTAAATATTTTTGATGGTTTTATGTCATATTGGTTAAAAAAATCAGGTTAAGCTTTCATTAAATAGCTTGTTTTCTAAAACATTCCCCGGCCGTAGTTGAATATCTTAAAGTTATTTGAATCAGATAGGATATTTAATGACTGTTTATAAACTAATTTAATGATTATCGCTGAAGGGAAACTATTTTTCATGTGAGAATACAAACACAATAAACTTCTAAAGCCATTAAATATCAATTTCTGCAAATATCTTGTTAAAAGGTAATTTACAACAATTTTGTTAAATTATTATATGTGTTATGGTTATAGTTATGTCATACTCCCCATTACTTAGTCTACTTAATATAGTACATTACATATTTATTCAATAATTAACAAATAATAGTTTATGGCTTTTTTGTGGCTCAGAATCTTTAAATTATAATAAAGAATTAATGTTTTGCTATTACAATGATTACATGAGATGGTGAAATTCTAATACAAGTATCAATAAAAATTAAAAGGACCGGTTTTTGTCAAAATAAATGGTTCTCGTTTAATTTCCAATACGTCATGTTTTGCTAAAAGTCGATGGTTAATTACTTTTAAGTAAAAGTTGAATATTATCGCTTTCTCCTGAACTCTTCATTTGTCAGGTGTTGTGAAAGAAAGAAATGACTCAAGACTTTTTGACAATGAGAACCTAAATGTAATTTATTTCGGAACTTCCTTCAAAGTAAAAGAAAATACCAAACGAAATATATACAAGCTCTTTCTTTAGGAATAGCATAATTTAAATATACAGCATCAACCAATTTTTGGGAAACAAAAATTCACATTATAAACTAATGTAGAGATGATAAATTTCCATTCTATAATAACATTTCAAGAGTCTTTCTGCCCAAAGAATAACGTTCATATCTTTACATCCACTGGTGCTGGAATGGAATGAAATGTACCAGTTTGATTATCTTTCTCGAAAGAACAGTTATAGAAAACGAAGCATATTCTGAAATTAGGCACTCACAATCTTACAGTTCCAACCACAGTTTACAAGAATTTTCACACGTACAATGAAGGAAAAAATACTAATGATTTCGAACACAAACATTAAGTCCAACAACTTGATGGATAATCACAAAGTTGACTCGTATCACACTATGTAGTCACTTTTTCGCGACTGACAGCCATGTCCATTAGCATTGGTTTCAGGGATTAACAACAATAATAATACGTATACCATTCCAACATGAACATTGTATGGTTTTACACCAGCGTTGCAGGCATGCACAGAAACAATTCTCCAGTTGCCCGAGAATGAGATGCTTTTGGAATTTCCAATCATTTTTAATGATGTGGACAGGAACACCGGAAACAATGATTTGTTCATCAGTTTGATCAAACAAGAACTTGATGATAGTTTAAAATAAACTTTTGTAGTCAAAATACAATGTTCAACATGTTTAGTAAATAATGAAACTTAAATGCAGCATTTTTCACTTGATTGGATTCATCAACAGAAGAAACATAAGCAGTCCTGTCAGTTTTTGTTGTAGAAAACTCAGGTATTTTCTAGATGGAATGCAAAACTAACGTCAAAAGAAGAATAGTTTGATCTGTATACTGAAGTCCAATACTGTCTTGCCTCACTAAAAGTTTTGAATCTCTTAAAAACTGAATTTCAGGTTTTTTGAAATCTTAATAAAGAAAAATGTCTCATTTATGTACAGAAGGTTTCCTTCTGCATTGTTTTGATGCAAATAACCTGCAACGCTCAAGAAAAAAAATAAGAATTTGGGAATGATTCCTTTCCAAGAAAAGAGTAGCACTGCCAGGACTATCACAGTTCCGTGACGGGAGTCATCTTAAGTGATTGTTGTGCCGCTTGAAGAATAGTACTTTCTTCTTCAGCACTAGTCTTCTGATACTGCGGCTCTTTTCTTCCTCTTCCCCATTTTGTCTTCAACAAACCAGCTAATTTATCCCTGTACTTGATTCCAAGCGTAACAAATATTAACGCTACCAGTGCAGAAACTGAAACGGCAATGATAATGACTTGGCGCCGACCCTCCAAACTGTAACAGTCCAGGTCATCATGTGGCAAATTGGCTAAGACCCTATCTTTAAGTCCTGGAGGATTTACACAAATGACTTGGGTTGTATCGGCTTGACCTTCAATCGACGAGAAATTTTTGGTCACCAGTAATTTCCACAACCAGAGGAGACTGCAGTTGCACACCAAAGGATTGTCCCTTACGTCCAAGAACTGCAATTCATCCCATGGAAGGAGACTGTACTGAAGAGCTTCAAAAGCATCTCCCCTGAAGCTGACATGCTGGATATTCGGCAGGTTGTCGAAGGCTCCAACTTGAATATGTTTTAACTCTCTATTGTGATTCATCACAATACTTTTGAGATTGGTATTATCGGCAAAAGCACCTTTTTCAATATCATTTAGATTAGGACAGCCATTTATCTCAATGGTTCGGAGAAATTTAAGTCTCTGGAAAGATCTCGCTTTCAGGCTAGCGAATTTGTTTTGCCCAACGTGCAACTCTTCTAAATGAGTAACATCAAACAAAGCTTTCTTCGGGATGTCCCATAGGTCATTATCATGAATGCGAAGGATGAGAAGTGAGCTTAGCCATTTAAAAGCTCCATCCTGTATTACTTTTATGCCACAGCCATCCAGCGATAATTCTGACAGTTGATTCAAAGAAGGGAAGGAGTTTTCTGGAATGTTTTCGAATGGATTCAGGCCCAGATCCAGTTTAAATAATTTCGAAATATATTGGAATGGTGTGCTTGGAATGCTGGTTAGCTTATTATCTCGCAACAAAAGAGTTTTCAAGTTCTTCAGACCAAAGAAAGCCTCTTGATCAATCAGCACGATCCTGTTTTGGCAAAGATCAAGTAACTCCAGATTTTCAAGTTGTACAAATACTTTAGCTGGTATTTCTTGAAGATAATTCTCGTTCAGATGCAGCAACTGGAGTGCATTGAGACCTTTGAACGTATCATTTTGTAACACAGATATCATGTTACTATTCACCAGAAGAACCTTCAAGTGCTTGAGATCCACGAAATTGCCTTTGTCCAATGTTGGTAGCTGGTTATGGGAGACATCCAGGAAATCCAAGTTTCGATACACACTGAAGGCTGTACGAATGCCTTTAATGTGGTTATTACTCAATCGCAATTCTCGTAACTCGGGATTCAGAGTGATGGGAACAACATCCAGGTTGGCTGAATCGCAGATTACTCGAAGGATTTCATCATTGCATTCGCAGCGGATGGGGCACAGTCCAGTCACTTCACTCCACAGACACATGAAGTAAAACAAGAGGACTATGATTCTTGGTGAGCCCCTCAGCTTCTGCATGATCACCACGCCACAAAGGATTTCCCCGAGGTTCCCTGGAAAGAGAAGAAACGTTTTCTTTTACATTTACGAATTTTAAACAAAAAATATATGTATCTACTGCATTAATGATTTAGGTAAAATTATTTTTACTAATTGCGTTTACCGAATATATTTTACTTGCACTAAATACAATTTTTAGAATATATAACTAATTGTAATACAGGTTTTACTATATATGGTCGGGTTGGCTACCAAGTGGCGTAAGTCCAAAAACATAGTTCTCATATAAGAGCGTTTAAAGTTCACAGCACGCTTTGGCTAAATGTTAAGTAGAATGACTATACAACTTATTATTGGGCAACCTATTGAACCTACAGCCATACTACATGGTCAAATAGCGGTAGCTGTCTAGTAATGGAAAATGGGTTTAGTTCATTTTTGGATTGTTGTGACTTAGACCATTTGGCAGCCAGCCGCCCATATGTCAATAAAGTATAATCAAATAGCTTTAGCTACCTAGAAATAGTTTTATCTTTATGGTCGAATTCTGTATCTATCATAACTCTTATTAAATAACACAGATAAATAAGAATATAGGAGTTTGTACGACTTCCTAAGTTTCCTTAAGAATAAGTAGATATATTAAAAACTTAAATACAATGATTAGACTTAAATGCTTGTTGATGTGTCTAACGTATTTTGTTTAGTATAGTATTATAATTTCTCTAATCTAATTTGTATTATTTTTTCAAGTTCTTAATATAAGGATGAAAGTTAACTAGATAGGTTAATCGGTCTATAGCATGCCATTATTTTTAAGGCTAGTTAGCCACATAGAATACAAATGTTACGCACAAAAAAAACTTCAGAAATTTTACTATTGACGACACTGAAATTAAACGGTAGATCAAGTTTTATATCAGAGAACAATTATTACATAGGATAAAGGGGAGGGGGGGGGGGGAATCTGAATTAAAACTACAATTTTTTTTAATTAAAAATTAATTTTTTTTTTTTACTGGGAACACGTTTTATTTTTATTTAATTCTGATATTTATGAATATTTTTAATTATTGTTTTCTTATTGATTCAAATGTAGGGAAAATGGGTTTTATTTTTGGGTATGGAATTTTTCGCGTAAAAAGGCATTATTAAAACAAATTTTTTAGTCAAATTAGTAACTTCAGTAATATATAATATAGAACAATCATCGACTCCTAAAAACTCAGTATATTTGATTATTAAGGGACTGACTTTGAACAGTCTATCTAAAAGCAAGTTCTAATATACCATTTTGAAAAATCGACATTTTATTATTTATTATCTTCGGAAAAAACACCTGAGAATATAATGCATGGTCGAATCTATGCCGTATTTCCGTTATTTTTTATTCTGTTTACATTTGAATGATTAAGTCATGGCGTCCATTTTTTTTATCAAAATATGTTGTTGGTATTTTAATTGAAAATAGGTATGTAACTTCATTATATTAACATATTTACAGTGTTAAATACATTGCAGTTAATTCTTGTCATATTAATTCATCGAAATTATATTTTTGCAGAATATTGCACTTTTTTCCGAATTTCCTATTCTTTAGTATTAATAATTCGATCACCCATTTTACCTTACTTTGCAAATCATTGAAAAAAAAAGGCAAATTAAAGTAGAATTTTTTCTAATTTTTCATTGGAATGTATTAAAAAATTTATTTTTTACAATACCCAGGAACATTGGTAAAAATGTCGACTCTTTTCCTGTTTTTATATAGAAGTTACATGCAACAAACTACTATAAGGGTTTTTGTATACACAAACGAATAGTCTGTTGGACTTGAATTAATTAAATCGCCGATAATTTTTTTTTGCTAAAATGTGCTCCATTAAATGAAGTAAATTTAAGAAAAAACGGGAATAAAACATAAGTTTAAGATACAAACTCGTCTTATAGAACATTGCGTTAAGAATATTAAAATACAAATACAACGTTAAAATACGCAATAAAAATCCGTATAATCCGGGCATTTTTTGGGAGATACATCTCCCTTCATCAGCAGAAAATTTGATTGTGTGTGTGTGAAAATGTGAAACATTTGCTGCTGATTGCTGATGAAGGGAGATGTATCTCCCGAAACATGTCCGGATTAAACGGATTTTTTATTGCGTATTTAAACGTTGTATTTTAATAAAAAACATAAGTTTAACAATATGTAATTTAATATTTAATTTCAAAACACACATTTTACACCATGACCCATCACCTTACCCTAGACAAAATGTTGTATTATTTTTTTGTTTGGCGCAATATAAATCGAGAAAGTTTATGATTGACGTCTCAAATTACCCAAAAATCTTAAAATAACCATACAAATTACAAGATAATTGAAATATATAATTACTGTAATTTCGACATTTGAGATCAATTGACTAATGATAAATGATATATCCTTTCTAGCGAAAGGCTTTTAAGCGACTATAGAAACCAATTAAATCCAAAAATTATATTCTTAATATCAATTTAATTACTGTCCTTGTTGTTTAAAATTATTTAATGCCCACATGAAATAATTTATTTTAATTCTTAAAAATTAAGTATTTGAAAACGGGAAGATATGAGAAAGGTTTCTATATAAACAAAACTGAAAATAATAGCCATTAAAATAATAAAAAGAAGAAATAAGAAAACGGTACTGCTTGCGAAATATAAATTGAAAATAATAAAGCAGTTGTGTTCCATGTTCTTTATTCCATTTCAGAGATGGTCAATCGTAACTTTCATATTATTTGTATGGGACAGCTTTTATCAGCGTAATATCTGTTGAACTTGTCGCAGTATATGTTCAAAGAAAGACCTATTGCACAAGACCTATTACATTTCAACCCTTCGTTGAATGGAGAGAAAATCTTTTCGATTGCTAACTTCTAAAAAAAAAAAAGACAGTTGAAATCCTTTAGCGACGCAGTGGCGTAAAGAAACTTCCTAAAAACTGTGTTTGATAAATGATTCAAGTTTTGAGCTTGGTACGCAGACACCGCGTCTCTCTTCCTACTGCAAACTGGGTCACACACAGGTTCAGCGAGAAAGGGCTTAAAATCGAAAATAATTTCAAGAACGATGAACGCGTTTTGAGCAGAAAGAAAAGGAATAATTCCAGTAGAAAGACGTCAACATTTTTACGGAAAAAGTGTGTATAAAAAAAGATAATCTAGGGGTGGGGGTGTGGAACTTTTTTCTAGCTGCTTCCCCATCATTATGCGTGGTAGAATGTAAAACTCGCGTTTAACGACCTGCCTCAGGAGTAAGCTTAGAAGCAGAAAATGATAAGGTTTTTTCTCTTGCTTCGCGCTTTACGTTAGAGGTTCCTCTACGTTTGCATCAGAGAGTAGTTGATAGTTTGCCAGTTTCGGAATTAGCTGTGAGATGCAACCGAAAAAACATTGCTGAGTAATAGTATATATTTCAACGGATGAATGAGTACTTTGTTTGAGTTAATATTAGTTTTGTTTACCATTGTACATATAGTAACTTCAGCAAACGAGTTGCGTTCTAATAAGTTTTATTACCAAAAATTCAAATAAAAGTTGGTTCTAAGATAATATAAGCACTTTTCATAAATCGTTATTTTATGGTAATGGGTAAATATTATCAATAACAATCTCGTTTTGAGATATAGATAAAATAAAAGAACCTGTGAAGTAAACATTAGGCAGTAATTTCGAAATGACACTTTTAGGCAATTATAAACAGATACGCCTTTCTTATATTTCTTTTCATTTTAATAAATGTATGTTATATATGAAAGTAAACTACTTTAAGAAGGGGGAAATTATTTGGATATAATATTTCAATAATTTTATATAATAGTTTTATCATATTTGATAAATTTTAGTAGTTCAATATGTTGTTTCCAGGCTTAAATAGTAAAAAAGCTTTTTAAATGTTTCTTTTTCATTTGCATACGTACATAGCTAGATTAAGTTTATTTTGTATACATACATTTTTAGTGTTTGCGCAATTTTTTGTATATAGATCAATTAGTCGAAAAAACTCAAGTATTTTGAGTTAAAGCAATTTTAAAATATTACACCTGTTTAATATTTCAATTACATTACATCCCATAAAAGTTAAGTATTTTAGCAAAGAAAGCTAGTGTTATTTCTATATGTTTGCATCTAAATACGTAATTTGTCTTTCATTACTATGAACTAGTTGTATTCGTAAGTGTCAGAAAGTTGGATTGCAGAAAACGTGTAGAATTAACTATAAAGGTAGTAGAAAATTACGAAAGCCTGAAGTCCTCAAGATGTTTTACATAAATTTTAGTATAAGAATGCTAGCAAGTAAAGAAAATAACGACTAATATACAAACAAAGCGTTCGAAGCAGTTTTTCTAATATAAAATCTGATGCGAGTTTTTTACTGTTTAAAAAACACGGCTCATGACAAAATTATACATTTCAGACACGCAGTTCAACATAAAGATACAAAAAAAACATTTTACTCTCAATGTTAGGGAAGTGAGTTATTATAAAAGTAAATAAATTTACATATTACTACTCAGAAAAACTAGAAAATAAATTTTTAACGGGAATCGCTTAGGTTTATTCTTAATATCAGAATCACATAAAGAATAACGTACATTAAATAATACTTTATACTTTTATTCTTAAATTGTAAAATCGCGTAATAGGTCCTTTATAAATTGCTCCATAGATTTTAACATCTAATTTATCCATATTCTTATTTTGTTCTATGTTTTCTATTTTATCTATGTTCTTATTTTGTAGTATGTTATCAAGACAATTTTGTTATTTATGGTAATAAATAACAAAATTGTCTTGATAACATACTACAAAATAAGAACATTTTATATAAAAAAAATAAGAAATATTTTTTAATTTATAAAATCCGAAAGAAAATAAAGAAAGTGTAAATTATGTATCCTCAGGCGAATTTAATTTTGTTCCAATTTATAATTTTACGAGGAACTTAAATTGATTAATTCAAAAATGCATCTTTAAATATACACATCAAAGTCGTATTTATAAAACGTTGAGAAAAGCTGTACGAGCAAAGCAAATATTTAAAAATGGGATTAAATCACTAAAAGAAATAACTTGATTGTAAAATTGCCCAATTTACACACTCTAGTAAAAATGCAAACACACAGTAGAAATTATTATAATTTCTGTGTGTTTGCATTTTCATTAAAATTACAAAAACAACCTAAATCAAAGTGATGCTGCGGAAATTAGATTACAATAAAACAAGGAATGTTAATAAGATAAATTATTGGTAAAGTAAATAAAAAAGACGTTAAGTATTACCTACTAAAATTAAAAAAATAATGAATATTTCTGAGACCGCGATAAAGAAATATTTTTAGAATAGTTTTATTTATTCCTTCATTAGTTTATGAAATGCAAGGAACATAAATTTGAAGTTACTTTGGCTAACCCAATAATTGATATAATTTGTCTTTCTCCCTTCAATATTGCGTTAAAAATTTTGTTTTAAAAAAATTCCTTGATAGATTTTAAGCATATAATTGGACAATATTCTGTTGATGTATTTGTTTAAAAAAAGAAAAATCTCACTAAACACTGACATAAATTGCGTAAAAATTAAAAAGGTTTAAAAAATAACGAGACATTTTAATTTTGTTTACTGCTTTTTAATATAACAGCTTAATGATGAATACCGTCAATGCATTTGAACTTTACGGAAGAAAAATAAACGCATTATTAAGTGAGATAAATAGGAGCGATGGCTAGTATCTCAAAAAAGGTTTGACACACTTTAGTGAAATGTTTTTAGTGGTTAATAATATCTATAATTTGTTTAACCTATTTCTATATCCGATTGTGGATATACTTTTTTTGTCTTGATTTTGTGTTTTATGAGTAATACAGAAACAAATAGTATGGAATGAGTTGTAAAAAATCTTTAAAAAAAATGTATGGCAATAATAAATAATGCTATTTTTTTATTTAGTATTCGTATTAATTTAATATATTGTTATTTATATTACTGAATTCAGTACTAAATATTCATTGAACGGTTATTCGATAAATGGTTTATGCCAGTGGCAAAACAGTATGCTTACAATCTATAAATAACTCGCTTTTTTTAATTACAAGTTTTTAGATTAATATATGTAACAATATCTTAAACAATTGAATATTCAAACATTCAAAACTTGTTTTTTCACATTTAGGTGTTTCGTGGGAAAATGCAAATAACTTTTCCTAAATGCATTGACTCCCTATTCAACCTTTGTACGTTCATTTCAATGGAATAAAACTGTTTTGGACGAACAAAACAGTTTATTTCGATAGGAAATTAAAAGCTAATTCAGTGTTATAATAATCTAATTTTTAGAAATTTCAGACAAAACATTTTGAATGTTTGCTCTTCAATTATTAATTTAGAGTTGATATTGCAATCTCAATATACATGTTCAAATATAAAATGTATATTACTGACAGGCAAACAATTCAAATATAAAGTAACATTATTGAAAAGGAAATAAGCAAATACTCTAGAACATTTATGTAGAATGGTGACGAAATAGATGAACCTTCTTTAATATACGATTTAAACATATACACAATAGCAACTGAATCAACTTGTCATAAACACAAGTTGAAATCCAAAAAGTGGAGATTATAAACCCTACAAGAGACTAAACAATACGAATAGGAGATCTAATTCTTATTTGAAGAAAAATGTGGGATTTGGGAGTCTAGATTTTCCTATACAGCTCTGATGGACGAACAGAAAATAACGCAGAAGGAAAAAAATCAGCAAGAAATAGAACCGATAAGTCAAAGACGTAATGCGAGACGAAGCTTGGAAAGATGGGATTTTCAGGATTTCATATCTGTCGTCTAAAGTAGAAGCCTCAGCTAGAATACTTGGAGTAAACAGGACAAGCAGGAAGTAATCAAAATCGATATATAGCACTATACTTTGCGAAATGAGTGGACTGAGAATACCGAATTCTTAAATGTGGGATGGTATGTAATTTTTAGGATTTTTGAGTGAGGCAAAAATCATATGATTTTCCATCGCCCTTTATAAAAATCTACAAACTAAAAGGATTTTTTGTGAATGAATTTCAAGAAAAATCTTCTACTTTAACTTTACATGGTTAACACTACCATTCGTCAAAATCCATAGCTTAATGTACATTTGAATTAAGTACATTTTTTGCGAAATTTATGCTAATAGCTTATTTTAAACTTTTATTTTGTATTGTACTATAATCTATATAACACTTTAATTGTGGTGATTGTAGATTATTTGTTTACACAGCCTAAGCTAACCTATCGTTTCTGATAGTAAAGCTACAAAATATCAAATGTCTGTCCTGAAAAATTAGTTAATTGTCACGTACCATATATGTAATTTAATATTTAATTTCAAAAAACCATTTTACACCATGACCCATTTATCCCCACCTTACTCTAGACAAAATTATGCTGTATAATTTTTCTTTGGTGCAATTTAAATCGAGAAACTGTACGATTGACGTCTCAAATTACCCAAAAATCTTAGAATAACCATACAAAGCACAAGATAATTGAAATATATAATTACTGCAATACCGACATTTGAGATCAATTGACTAATAATAAATGAGATATATCCTTCCTAGCGAAAGCTTTTAAGCGACTATGCTTCAGATAGAGACCAATCAAACCCAAAAATTATATTCTTAAGGCATCACAATTATATATAATACTAAAGTACAAAAAAAAGGTATTGTCACTGAATAATTGTCATCAATTTTTTTTTAAATAAGTAAACTCTGTTTTAAGATTTAAACTAAAAAAACATTTGTAAAATTAAAAGTGAAAAGGAAATTTTAACATAAAGGCTGTGCTGTAGATTTGTACTTGAGACAATTTGCTTAAGGATGTTTCAGATTTACGATTATCTGTGTTTGGCAGGCGTGTTTATTTTCTCTAAAAAAATGTGAGTTGTATAAAGATTTAAAACAAACGGAAAGTCGGTGCTTTATATAATCTTTATGATTTATTCACAACATTTATTATAACTAATGTTTCTTTCCTTTTTTTCTTTTACAAATACGACAACATAAACACGTGCGTTCCACCATTGGTAATTTATTCACAATACTTACATCTAGGGCACTTAGAATTAGGAAATGCACAAGTTTACTACTGTTTGGTGTCCCGGTCTCCAAAGAGAGAAAAAACAGAACCCATCATACATTATGCAAGAGCTTGTTTCCGAGGAGTAGGGAAAATGCTATGAAGATTAAGCAGAAGCTCATCCTTAAAATTCTGTTTTAAAATAAAGAATTGTCAACCTCTTATTTATAAAAGTTTAAATATTCAGCAGTAGTCCAAATCTTGAGTGAGCGAGCATAATTCAGAAATTATTTAAATCGATATTCTTGTTCCATCTTGAAAACTACAAATAGCCAAGAATTTGAAGTTGTATTTTTTGTTTTACGATATATATATATATATAAATAAAAAAATGGAATTTCTGAGTTTCACACTTTTGCTATTCTTATAAATCTTAATTTTGTCTATCTTAAACTCTTCATTTCTTTCTATTTTAAAAGAATTGGTTTCGTGACTTCCCGTTCGAATATTAGGAAGACAATTTATTGCTCCGAAAGCAATAACATCTCCAAGACGATTCAAATAGAGAATGTAGACCGGGTCTTACGCAAAATAAACAATGGAAATTTGTTTCCCATTCGACATCAGAACGTATCGACTTGAGGAAGTAAAGAATTTCCTGTTTCGGGAAAATCCTCTTCTTATCCCTCTTTTCTGAGAGCCGCCAGTGTCAGGCAGAGAAACTAGTTTCTTTCTATTCGGAAAAGAATAACAGTGGAATTTTTTTTCGGGAAAGAATTGTAGCCATACAAAGAAGAAGAAAAAATTTTGGTAGATTAATCTAGATACATTAAATTATCAAGTTCTTTATAATAATGATTAAATAAAAGTTATTAGTGATTGATACTAGTAGTGTAAAGTGATGAATAAAGCTTTTATTAGGAGTTAAACATATTCACCCTAAAGGTTATTATTAATTTAAAATAAGATTGAAATAAAGAGTTTTCCTGTACATTCTATCCATAGTCACATCATTGTTAAAGTATAAAATAGCTAGAGTGATTGTACCAGTTACCGACCACGTACCATTAACCGACATTTGGAAAAAAATATTTAAAGCTGAAAGTTAATCAATATGTATTAATAAGTCAATTTAATCAATGTTTAATCAATGTTGCTCAAAGGCTTTTAAAATGTAGTTAAATTTAATTTTACTATCTGTCAGTTTAGTAGTCATACGTTTAGCACTGATGGTAAATTGGCCTTAACTGGTCGGTAATTGTTACATTCAACCTATTGCTGACTTGCTTATATTATCAGATAACATTGCGTGTAATAAAAGGATTATCGAAATAAATTAAATAAAAACGCGTTAAATATAATTTTAATATAAAAATAAATTTAATTTTTAAAGCGCCTTTAAATTTAAACTTTCAATGCTTCCGAGTAATTGAAATCGGCTATTAAATTACTAAACAATATGAAATGTCAGAAAATTGAATAAATAGAAGACGCTCAAACGACAAACAAGTTTTCTTAGAGACAATTATCAAGATGAAAATTGCACTAGACAGTTGAATATTTAGGTAACAATTTTACCATCATCGACGGATGTTTCTTCTAAAAAGATAGTGAAAGTGTAACAACTCGGGAGCTTAGTCAACACATCATTACGACATGCTTGCGACAAAAACAACAAAAAAATGTATAGACAAACTCTCCTAATCTATCCAGAAACATCGTGGAAAAACAAAGCTTTAAATAAACAGCGAAAAGCCAGGAGAACAAAATATTTATCCATCTTGTGTACCTACTTTACGTACTCGACGGGTTGTTTGCTTATTTCATACTTAACCGATTTACGGAAGCTCTTTCGCTGTTAAAACTTTTTCTAGCCGGGAAAAATGTCCAAGCAGCCGCCAAGAAAGAGGGGAATTTCTCCTTGTTTGGTCCTCAACTCATTAGACTTTCAAGCTATCTCTTCATTACTGCAAACTCGCTTCAAAAGAAGCTTTTCCCAACGAAAGTTTTCGCTCCGAAGTGGAACTTTCACATTATCTTTAATTCTTCGACGGTTTCGGAAAAGACTGCTGATGAGGATCCCTCGAAACAACGCATTTCGTCAAAGCTGCGGGAAGGGAACATTTAATTTTACTTTAACGGGGTCTGGAGGAAGAAGCTCATTGAAAGTGGACATTAAGAGGAGATCTGATACCAGCCTCCCCTGGAGATGCAAACAAACATTAGGCATCCAGTTAATTCGCATCCTCAAGGGCTACATAAACGGTTGGTTTCCATTTTAGACATGGGATAGATCTGAAATGAGATAATATGCAAAGTGGTTGGTTAGGATGTCCAGAAAGGAACTTAACTTCGCATGGGGTTTCTTGAAAAAAATAAAAAAACAATCTTGAAACTATTCATATATTCTTGGAAAATCAAAAACGTAAAGTTTCAATTTCTAGTTCATAGAGACAGCCGTAGTCATTAATCATCAATATAAGAATATATTACGCATGTTTGTCGGATTTGAACGCATCTGTGATGTCTTCTTTATGGATGAACTTGAAAGCCTAAATTTATATCAGAAATCAAAAATTAATAAACTCGGTAAGCTTAATAATCACACATTTGGTCGGAAATTGGAAACAAACTTTAGATTCTTTTGGGGGTATACAAAAATTGCATAAGGTAGGTACTTCAAATGTTTGATTATTCGAGTAAATACCGGATCTATATTATACTTTCATTCAATTAACGCGCATTCTTTGAAACCCATGCTATGTATTGGAAAACCAGGGCCTTCACTTCGTGTTAGCTTTTGCCAGATTGCAGCTGAGGGAATCAAAACTCAAAATCAAAAATTCATAAGCGAATTCGTAAGAAACAACACGAAGCACGGTAAAAACTGCCAAAAACCGAGGGAAAAAGATACAGTAAAAGCAACTACCATCCTATTCTCGAATATAACCTGGAAAACCCGACTCGGCAAATACCCTCCCCCTCCCCACCCTAAGAAAAAAATTCCTCAAAACTCGCTAAAATATTAAAACCGAAGAAATATTACAGATCCAAGCGGATCCAATGGTCTGTAACTCTGTTTCGATTTAGCCCCCTTCTTATCTAAGGCAAGTGGGCAGTGTCCCTATCGAAATGCGGAATACGCATTCGTGGCAGTAGCTCTACGGAAGGCCGAGATCGTAAAACAGTCGTAACATAGTGGCCATTGAGGGAAGGTCTAATCTGCAGTGGAGCGGAGGGTTTTAGCACGTGCCTGATACGACCAGGGGAGAAGGGGTGATAGAAATAAATGGCCACAAAACATACCTTCAAGAGCACCGCAGCCGAGAATACGAGGGAAAACGAAAGCTAGTGAGAGTCGTTACGATGGTCGTGGTTTGCAAGGGTTAGGCTATGGACCGTCTTATGACAGTGTCTTGCCATAGGTGCCCTTTTCCAATTTTAATGAACTTTGATGTATGGTGTTTTAGAATATACGCTAAGGAGTACGTCTCGAATAGTTGTGTGATATGTCCTAGATGGTATTCATTTTTTTATTGCATTTTGATTATCAAGGTTACGTGATAATGGTTTTTAATTTCTGTATGCAGTCATTCACTGTAGCGATTTTTTTTAAAAACAAACGTTATGCCTATATACACATATTCCTCTAAAATTCTCAAAGTAATCCCTCAACAGCGGAAGTTATGGGGTTGGAGAGAGTAAAGACCACTAATTATTGATTACATCAAGTGTGTGGTACTCAGTACTGCGCTAAGCTGCCAGACTCTCCATCAAGCACTCAATAATGGGATGCTTAGTAGCACTTAGGTCATTAGAACACCACCGCGCACCGGCAGGTATAGAATAAACCGTGGATATTCGAATGATACATATCAGCCCTCTATCACTGAGATACCGTGATAGGGATCAGCACTATTAGTAAGTATGCCAAAATTATATAGGACATATTTTGATTGAAGAACAATTGAAGACGTGTGTGGAAGAACACGACAGCTCCTGAAGAAGTGTGTGGAAGAACACGACAGCTCCAGTTTTCAAAATTGTTCCGGGGAAAAAAAAAAAAAATACTTAATTTTTTTTAAAAACTTATCTTAAATATGGGTAAACTATGAAAAATACCTTCTTCTATCACATCTTTCTTTAACAACACATCTGTGGTCAGCCTTACCAATTAAAATTAATGTAGATACTTTCTTCAAAATCATCAATGCGACTGTGAACTTCAAACAGCAAACAAATTCGTTTAATTTAAGGATTGCATAATAAACTATATATAAATATAGTCTAGAATGTTTCTTGCACCGTATGAGACAACATACAACTCCTTTCCTTTATATATGTATAGTCATTGCTTACAGCTGTCTGATTCTTGGTCCAATCGATAGAGTATTTTTTCTTTATAGAAAAAACTGTAAATAACAAAAAAGTGGAACTGTCTGGTTCTTTCCACCCACGTCTTAAATTACTATAAATTACAAAAACTACCATGTGTATAAATTTATTGTAAGTGTAAAATAAGTACATAGAAAATAGTAATTAAACAAGGGGAGGACTAACCAAAATGTTGGTAAAATAAATGGCAGTAGTTTGATGAATGTTCAAAACATTGATTTTTTTTTCATCCGCTACCACCCACTATAGTTTGATACAGTATAACAATTTAGAAAACCTTTAGTCAAAAACTATCTTAGTACGATACAAAATAATTCATGTAAAACCATTACTTCAAAACTTCATTTAATATGATAAAACCAACAATTCAGAAAGTACCTTTGCGAAGTTGCGAAAATACCAAAACGACATTTTATACTTAAAAATTATTAGCCCGATTCGATTTTACTGATACAAAGCATCAATTTACATACAATTATTCATTGCTAATTATAATAATATTTTTTATAATAAAACTAATTTGAATTAACTCTTTTTGTAGGCAATTGATACGTTTCTTTTTCTAGTTGAGTCTTTTTTATATGTTTTTTTTTTCTTGCAACCTTTTAGTAAGACGCAAAGCAGGCCCAAGTTTATGACACCTTTTCTAAAGATCTATCTTGAAAGTGACTCAACTCGACCCATGTTCAAAGAGAAGAGGAATTCACAATTGACGGCTGGATATCGCGTGTAATGGATAGGAGTATAAGAGGATGACTGGGAGAAGCTTTTTCTGTCACCATCTGGGGTAAGATGAACGTCATAATTTTTTGTCAGGGATGCTACAATCTACAAACTTCTTTATTTTCTTAAACGTGGAAATAGGAAGAGTGGTTTGGCGATATTACACGACCTAACACTTAGTTGCATGTTTAATTTAAATGTGAGATAATACATAAAATCGAAATTTATTTACGGCAGAGCATTCAGCCAGGGCTTCCTAATTGCTGAGCACTTGACCAGATTCATCAAACAGTGCAATACAATCATTCCACCCATTGCATTATTGTAAATGCACTAACTTTTTTTCAATGAAGTTATTTTTTTTTTATTTTTTGTCAATTGAAGATTTTTGGCAAAAATTGGATTTTATTTAATATTCCTTAATATCTATACATTTAATTTTTATTAATTTGAATTTTATTGAATGGAATAAATTATTTCCCGCATTTGATAATTTTTGGCTCCGTTCTTTTCTTTTTGAAAGAATGTTTTTCAATATAATGTTATTACATAACTAAATACGGCTTATTGACTATTTTTTTCTGCAAATAAAGTTTTCGGAATAGCGTGATAACAATTTGAATAAAACGTAACACAGCATAGAAACCCTAAAGAAGACATAATTCAGTTGTGAAACATTGCAATTTAATACCCATTTTAACTTTTGAAAATATTTTTATACTATATACTATACTATAACATACTATAGTAAACAGCAAATTTTATCTAAAAAAAAAGAATCAATAAGAATATTTTTTTGACTTTACAATTTTACTTTATATTAAGAAGAAAACAAATGATCGAAGCATTTACACTATCATTGAAAACGATGTTATAATTTTCTGTTGTGATATTTTGTTCTGTGTATTGAAATTTTCAAGTCAAGTAGAGCCCCCATAAATCCTGGTCCCCAAATTTATAAGACAGTCCCTTATTATAGATTGTAGTCATAAATCATGTATTTCTGCCATTACAGCAGTTGGCAAACCATAAGCAACCCTTGATGAGAATATATTCTAATATTTCGATTGTTTACAGTATCTAAATTATTGCAAGGGCACAAAACGTGTACAGCAAATGGTTTCGATAGGCAAATTTGCTCAGTGATCCGAATTCAGACGTATGGATGCCAATAGAAACTCTGCAATTCGAGATGGTACAGTAAATCCAGACGTAAATGGTCTCGGCATTCACGTTTACGGGGGAATCAAGTGGTTTGACTAAGCCATATAAGACCTAATCTCAATATCGCCCATTATTTGGACTTAAAGGTTTTCGTAATTGTTATAATATTATGAAATGCATATATTATTATAACAAAGGTTAATTAGTATTGGTATAAGTTAATAGTGTGTTTTGTAAATAGCAATTATTTAGAAATAGTGTACATTTTAACTTATAAATTATATATTAGAATTATTTATAAATGCACATATATAACGTAGAAAATGTCCCATGCGGCGGATCAACATAAGTTAGTAAATTGCAAATTTTTAATTATATTTGAAAGTTTATAAGTCGCGAAAAAAAGAACATACTTAAAAATACGAAGTAATATACGAAGTAATATACGAGTTTAAATAGTCGAAATGCCCATTTTTGGGCTACACATCAATTGGTGTACATTGAAACTAGCTGTTTAAAATATTTATGAAATAAAAAAAATATTAAAGCTTTTAAAAAAATTAAAAGATGTTATAAAATGAGTATTCCATTCTAATCTAACTGCTAAACTTAATATTATGTGTTAATATTTTCTAAAAAAAATAAATAAGCATGTAATTTATGAATAATATCAGTAATGGATTTAGGGAAGTCATTATTAAACTGTATTTTTATTTATATAAAGTGTGCTATAGTTTAATTTTGATTATATGTATTTAGATTCATTTAGTTTGGTACTTTGATTGTAGAAAGTTTATTAAAACAAAAATTAATATGAAATAGTTTTAATTATAAAACTCATTTAAGGATAGTAACGTTCGTTATTGATCGAAAAACCATGTATATGAAAGCATAGCTTTTGATGTTATTTTATAAAACTGGCATTGATAAAGCCTAACGTCAAATAAAAAAAAATACAAAATACATTTATTTTGATGATATTTCCAGATATCAATTAACTTAATTTATTATTTTAAATTTAGTATATAAAGCTGAGTTATTACTATTATACATATACTGCATGCATATTTAGAATCACGTTACCCGTACTTTTTAAAAAATGAAACACGAACAAAAATGTCAATTACAGAGAGAATTCATTTTTAATTAAAAGTCAATTTACAGTTTGAGATGTCATATTAAGAATATATAAAAGATAAAAAAGTTCGTTTTTTTTTCCTTAATTCGAGGCACACCTCTTGAAAGATTGATCCGCTTTAAATGAATTTTTTTCGATAACTGTATGTAATGTAAAGAGCTTTTCCAATTAATTGAAAGGCAGTTAAAGGATGGAATGTAGTAAAAAACAACTACCACATCAACAGAAACAGAAAAAAACCTGAATATTCCACGAATTGCAGGAGGGGAAAGCAATAAAAAAGTGGGAGGCTCGCAAATTGTCACTACACTTTTTTTTTCCAATTTCGTTGATTAACTAGAAAGGACAGATTTTTAAACGTACTTCGTTGCCTAGAGAGAGAATATCTAATTCGCTGTGCCACGCCAGGAACCCTGTTCGGTCAAGTACATACCAAATTTCATTCTTCCTCTGCAAGTAAATAAATTAATAAAATTCCCTAGGCGACTGCTTTTCGTTTCTCTTGTTCTGTCGCGCATAAAAATAGTCTGCATTTTGAAGCTTTTTAGAAAAGTGGTGGGAATTGAAAAATAAATTTTTACCTTTTCCTCGTACTACATCAAAGAAGCCTTTTAAATTCGAACAAAACAAGACTTCGTTTTTTCCGTCAAATCCTATTACTGTCGAGAGCGAACAATAATTGAAACTGCGTAATTCATTTTCGCCCGAGCGATAATCATTTTTCAATAATTTTTACACAAATTCAAAATCCATTTTCAAAAAATTTCGCATCTTCGTTTTCGGAGAAAATGTAATACTTTTATACGCAAGAATTATGCGTGTTTTTCTGTGAATTTTTTTTAAAGCGTAAGTATAAGTAATTTCGCCCCCTCCTTTTCCCTCGTTTTATTTCAAAGACGATTTTAAACATTTTCTTCTAATAACAGGAGGTTAACGAAACGGGGGATTATTTGCGGAAATAAAAGTACATTTAGTGGGAGCTATCTATAAATCAAAAATAAAAATATCAATCGGAGACAACCTTTCATATAAAGAAATACAGAATTCCATTAGTATTTCAGAAATACGTTAAAAACACGTTATAAAAAAAGTTAATGGATTTTATTATTGCACGACTACGCTTCTTGGAAATAAAAACGTTTAATAATTGTATAATCTACTTTTTGTAGTCGTATTTTAAGGAAGTTTCAAATTAATCTAATGGATTTTAAAATATTTAAAACAAAATTATGCAATTTTTAAAAAACGTTTAGTACAATTATAATAAAGCGTAAGTGGATTAGATGAAATCGAATATTTTAAACCTGGTGTACACGGTCATTACTTTTACTCTCAGAGAGTTGTTGTAAACAATTCTGATCATCCGATTGTTATCACATTGTAGTAAAGTAAGTAGAATAATGCTTTTTTTATATAAAACTTGACCTCTTCTGTTGTAAACACATGCTGTGATTATTTGTATAATTACCAATTTCTCAGACACTAACTGCCCCTCCCATGTATTTAGATATTACAATAAAATATTGGGTTGTTTGTTTTTACAACTTAAACATTAAACTTTTGGGGGGATTAAGTAATATACACTCAGATGCACATCCTCTTTCACTGGTTCCGTCATTGAAAAATCTTTTGATCAACAGTAAAACACTTCGAGATGTGCAATTCGCAATTGTCTTTTTATTGTGTCAATAGATGGCGCAAGATGAATTATGCTGTAGGAAAACAGGGACGATTGTAGGGTGACAGTATCGATTCTGTATACTAAGAGACAAGTTAAATTTTACTACAATGTTTCCAAATATAGTGAACGTTATTGTATAAGCGTTGCTTAACCTGCCATCGAAGATTTTTTTTAATACGTTATTCTTATACTTATTTAATTAATAAATGCCAAATATTAGCCATTAAATTTCAAAATACTCATTTTTTACAAATGAAAATTGTTTCTTGACCTATGTTTATTTAGGAAAAGTATAGGTCTTAGTAATATTTGTGTCAAGAAATATTATTTTTTTTCCGTATTTTTTTAAACATTTTAATATTTTATTTAAGAGATAAATTATATTTCGAATGTTTTATTTATTTTATTCTTTGAAAATGAGAATTTATGATTTTTTATTCCTATAATTGTTTAGGATTTTTTTATCTACTTTAACGTATTTGATTTTTGCTATTCATCATATTTAAAAATGGTTCGCTCGTCAGGCAAAAACTTACTGAAAAAAATATAAAGCATTTCAATAAATACTTTAGAAAGTCATTTATCGTCTAAATACTGCAAATTCCAAAATCACGCGAGATAATTCAAAACAGTCTCCGAACAGTCATTTCAACAGATTTCCCATTACTATCCACCCATACATCTACCCTTTTTATTTTTATTCTAAAAAATATAAAAAAAAAAAAAAAAATAACGGGGCAAAAGCCTATTCCTATTGAAACGAAGGTCCCTTTCATTTCATCCAAATCAACATTTTATGGGACCGTCAATTAAATGACATCAGAAAGTGCTTTCCATTTCACTTCTTTATTTCTTGTCCCCGAGCGACATTTTGTAGGGAACAATAGAGTGTGAGGAGTTAAAAGAGTTTAGGGGGAGGGGAGGGGGGGTCGACTCCTCATTTTCTTAACGACGTAGATCCAACTGTAAGACGGCCCACCCAAGAAAGAAAGCTCACAAGCGATAAATGAATGTTCAGTCAGCAGAATTACCTTATCAGTTGCTAAACTTGCCATCTCTAAAGAGGTAGTGAAATCTACCTTTTAACAATTTAAACGTCAACTTTTTTTTCTTCTTCCCATTCAATGGTGCATGCCATAAGAGATAAGAGATGCGCTCCATAAAGAGTAAGACGTTGAAATTTACCCCCAAAAAAGTTCTCTTTATGATTATTATTATTGTTATTATGCTTGGATACATTTATTCCCATTCCTTTTATCCGCATAAGTTGAAAGCGTATTTTATTTGATAATAATATATATATAAAAATACACTATTTCTGGAATGAAAATATCAGGGTTTGAGGTTTCAATATACTGATTAATATATGTTTTTGATAGTAATAGTTTTAGTTTACCACGTGAGGTAATTAATTAATTAGTTATTTTTAAAAGGATAATAAATAAAACATGCTGATGTCGCTGTTAGAAACGTCATTAAGCAATGTCTATCACAACACAACCTGTAACGATACTATAACTATATTTGTTATAACTGCATACAATACTTGCAAATATTTTAATTGAAATTTAATAAAAACTAACAGATTGATTAATATAAATTTTGCATGCATTAAATTGACTTATAAATGGATGTAATGAATGCATATCGTAACCCAATAATTCAAATTTAAAATGATCACTCTTTAAAAAGTTTTTTAAAAGTTAATTAGGACTTATTTTTTAAAAAATAAAATTGTGGTGGATTGTATTTACATAAATCCGTAACTTTGTAAATTTTTTTCCGGTTTTTGATTCGCTTAAAAAAATACTACATGCTTAGAAATAGACTCCTGAATAGAAATAAAATTAAAGAGAGCAAATAGGGGTCACACGAAATTTCACATTTTATTAGGTATGTCATTATTTAAAGGCGTGTTTAAGAAAGACACGGCTTAAAATGAGTTTCAGTCTGTGTTTATTCGTGTCATGTATAAAAAGTATGCTCAAGTTAATTAAGTCAAATAATGAAAACGTAGAAACCTTTTAAATGCAAACAAACCTGCATGAGTTTTATATTTAAATGCACATATCAGAAAAATCTCACAGCTGTTTTTAAAGACTATAATTACACAGATCATTAGAGAATAGTTAAGTGCTTAGTAAAAGAAATGTTGAAATTTTAATATGCACATTTCCTTATATTTTATTTGATCAAAGAATTAAAAACGTTTACCTAACACTTAATCCTAATGTGGAACAATTTTAAATTATTGTGTATTGTTAACAAGACTGTAAAATAAAAAAAGGATATAAATAATAATGCGATATATATTTAATTGAAGGAAATTAAAAAAAAAACTCTAGTATTAATCAACCCGAACATAACAGAACAAAAACCTCTAAGTTGCTTTATTTTTTAATTAAAAAAATACTTAGAGATATTGAATTTAAGTATCAATTGCAATATGTGGGGTAAGGTGCGGGAAAATGAGTATATTGAAATGAAATATAAATTACATATTGCTAAACATATTCTTTGATTTCGTTCATTTTATAAAAAAAATTACATCGCTTAATGGAGTACATTTCAGTAAAAAATTAAATGCCTGGGTGATTTCAAGTCCAATAGTCGATTTGTTTGAGTTTACCAAAAAAAGACTTGTCATAGTTTGATGATGCATGACAATTTTTATATATAAACTAGAAAAATCTAATTATTTACCAATATTCATGGATTTTGTATAGAAAGTTTTCGAAAATAATAAAAAGTCGATTTTTCTAAATGGCGGATTATAAACTTGTTTTTAGAAAGACTGCTACAGTAACAGTCCCTTAATAAACAAATATACTGAGTTTTTAAGAGTTAATAGTTATTTATTCCATTTGATTTAAGTTACTATTTGACTAAACAATTTGTTTTAATAATGCTTTTTATATGAAAAATTCCATAATTCCCACTGATTACCCATTTTATCGAAAAAGAGGAAGAAAGTCGGAATAAAAAGAAAACTAAAAATAACTATTTAAAATTAAAAAAATAAATTATAAAACATATTCAAATATAACTTTCCGGAACCCATTGCATAAATACATCAAAAAATGTGCATATTAATTTTTTAAAGTGCAAATTAACTGTTAATAAAAAAATTGGCACTTTTCCTACTCATTTTATCCCACCTTACCCTATTCATCATAAATTTAGTGCATCAGGAAATTCAAAGATACACCAGAATTTTATAGAATTGTTTTAGATTATTATGATTTAATAGCTTTTGAGTTCTGAAAACACTGGAGGAAGGAAATGAATAAAACCTAGGGAAAAATTTAGAGTAACAGTCAAAATTTCATAAATTAAAATATATTTTTTATGTAGAAAGCAATTAATGCTGCTGGTATATTTAACAAGTCAGAAAATTATATGTTAATTCGATTCAAGTTATCCAAGTGGCGCTATACCAGATATAAAGTTGTTATATATAAAAAAAACTTTAAAAAAAATAATAACTTTATCCAATGAAAATATAACAATCCCAATAAATATATTTGTTGGTCAACTGCAACAGGGTAATATATATTCGTAACCACAGAGTACTAACACTAAAAAACATATCCACAAAAGAAAAAAAAGTACGTAGAAAGAGGCGAATGCCACTGAAAAATCACCGGTCTTCAAAGAAAGGAAAGTTTTTACGACAGATAACACATAAAAGTGAAAGATATCATTTGTTATATAACTGTCACTACACTACGACTATGATAGCCAACTTAAAAGTTTTCAAATACTATTTCTGACACACAGGAAAAGAGCGAACACGAAAAGATAGCGACGGTATAATATGGGCAGAGTGTTTAAGTGTGAGCTTTTTTTTTTCTTCTAAGAATATAATTCAGCGATACACTGTTTTTCTGGATAATTGCCAAAGTCCTATACTCTTTTAAAGAATTTATAATGGCCCTGTTATGCATTTAAGGTTAATGGAAGTTAAAAATAAACCGCCGATATCTTCCATGAAATATTCTTCAAAAGCGGTTAATTTAAGAGGACAGCTTCTTCGAGATTCTGATGTCTTTAAGTGGATAGAAATTATTGAATAATCACATTACAGTCTAGCTATCAAATGTGAAGGGACGTAATTCAATTTCTTGATAGATTAATTCTTTGGGAAGATGCGAAAAATAGTTCTTGATGCCGTAGGTGATTTTCATTGACTCTTAATAGAATGTGTAAATAACTCGATCCTTGCAAAAATGAACCTTCAATAAAATACTCATCTACTGTTGTATATTTTATGCAATCAATCCAGTTTATAAAAATACTGTCATTCAATTTATAGCTTGTCTTTAAATTTATAGTTTGGCATTCAATTATTTGTTAATGTAATTTTGAAATTGCTATTGCGTAATTTTTACAAATTTAGCATTTTTAATTTTTGTAACGTAACTATTACACAATCATAGTCAACGTATTTAGATTTTATTATTACTTTTAAAATGTTACATGAGGTAATTTAAGGTGATGAGGTGAGGTTAAGGATGATAAAAATAATAATGGTGTCATAAAATAAAAATAAATACTTAAGCTTGATATAAGGAAAACGGATTTATAATCAATATGAAAGCAAATGTACATACTATATTTTTCCGAAAGTGAATAATGTTTTGATAGTTTATAAATAAAAATAAAAATGTACTAGAACATTATAATTTGTTATAGCAGTAATAAAAAAGTGATATATTCTAGGGATATAATAATGCAGTGAATTAATACCGTATGTTTTAAGTGTCATAATTAGTTTAATGTTTATAACATTAGGACATTTTTTTACCACCACAACTGGAACCAGAGAATTTTAAGAGGATTTTAAATTTTTTTTTTATATAATTTAACTTTTTCGGTAGAAAAACCTTTCTAAAATACAAACTTTGATTTTACAGAAACCGGTGCTGTAAACATTTTAGTAACATTCTCTGAATTTCTTTTGTTTTAAGCATTTTTGGTATTTACATTGTTCACCAGCATATAAAAAAAAGCCTTATAGAAGCCTATTAGACCCTTTGAGAACACTCTGAAATGCTACTCCTGTTTTTTTTTATGAACTCGAATTACGCTATTTTATTTCTTTGAGCTCATATTGCCTTAAAGAAATAAAAACATACCGGCGCCTTTATCATAAAAGTAGTAGCAAACACAAAAAGTGTAGATGAATTGGTAATAAGCCTCCTAAATTTTAAAACAAGAAGGTTGTTATCATGGAATTGTTTTTCTACGCAAATATACTTTTATATATCAACTGTCGTCATTTACCTTTCTAATGTTATGCGTCCATTTATACGTATTAAGTTATATATTTAGAAGAATAAATATTTCTTCACCAAAACAAACAATTTAAACGCTCGATTTTCTTGGAAGTTTAAGAATGAGTTCATTGTTTATATAAAATGAAGACGTTTAGAATGGTTTTGCAAACATTGCAATTTGAATGATAACCCTCATTTGATAAACTTCTGCGGCCAGTTGCAAGCATTATAGGAAAATTATTTCGTAATGTCGGAAAAGAAACGAGTATTTAAAGTCTTTCAATATATAAATAATGATTACTTGGTAGAAAGTCTACTGACGTTATTGATTAAAAAAATATTTTAGATTGATTTACGGCGTAATTGAAACCTTATAGTAGATAATATATTGTTATATTAATTATAGATCATGCAAATTGAAGTTAAAACTCAGAATGTATTTTCTAAAATGGCTTCTGCTTATATTGGTATATGATATTTTTTTTAAATATACCAATAACTGCTTTATAAATTAATGTCGAAAGTCAATACTACAAGATGTTATGGCAATATTAAGGAAACTTAGAGAAAATATTTTTTTTCTTATCTCAATTAAGAAATTTATTTATGAAAAGTTTATGTGGATGTTTAGCGCAGTTGTGAACCAAACAACTAGAATCAATTAGAAAATTTTGAGAATTTTATCATGTTGCATACCTTTCAAAATTAAAAAGTAACTGAAGCAAATATTTTGTTTAAAAAACCTGTAAACAAACTTTAATTTTTAAAAAAAAATTATAGTTTTTTTTTAAATTTGTACTGCTATTCCTTTAATTTATTTTAGATAACCATGTCCAAACAACAGGTTCACTCATTTTTGCTGCAAATATTAACTATTAAATATTCATTAGGTTTCCTAACAGTCTTGTTTTAAATTTTTATGATAAAGAAAGCTATTTTTAATTTAAACTTATTTTTAAATTATATTCATATTTATTTTGAATTTAAATAAATGTACCATACCAAATAAGATTTTATCTTTTTTTGCATTAGCTTCCAGATTTACCTCATTATTGAGACAGATTCACAACAATTTTAATAGCTAACAATATTTAATAAAAATGATAATTTATATGTAAATCAATAAAATAAAAATATTTTTTTAAGTATAAATGCCAAAAAAACCTCCAAAAATGTTTTCAAAAAAAATTCCTCTGCCAATTATTTTTTCATTTAATACATTTTTATATCCAATAATTATAAGTAATTTACAAGAATACATTGATTTTCCTTGAAAATTTAACGCATATTTAAAGGATGTAAAATATTTTTGATAGTTAAAAAACAGTTGATAAAAGCATTAGTGAAACCAATTTATGATACTGTGGGCAAACCATTTATTCTTCATTCATGATATTGGAATACAAAGCAATTACACACATAACCGCCTTACATTGCCGTCCAAAACATTAAAAAAAACCATCAAAAGCATTCATTCAGGAACGATTAAAAATAGAAATCTATCAACGGGAAAACTCTGACATTTCCCCAGTTGTATTGTATGATGAACGCAACAAATTCCCCAAGAAGAAGAAAATAGTAAATATATCGAATTCTGAGCGGCATCCAAACTGTGTTGTCTGCTGAAATATACCAAAAACTCAGTTTCAAACACTATACTGGATCCAGTGCAACCATTCCAATACACAAGCTTTTGACTCAAATGTACAATTTCAGAGAAGCAATCTGATTTCTAACACAAGGACGTAGGGGGAAAAATAAGAAAAGCAACCGAGAGTGAAAGGAAAGTAAAATTGAAATTCCACGTCGCGCCGAATGTCCGCAAAAACGGCCCGTTTGAAATAAACGGAATAAGAGGCCAAGTTGTACGAGAAGACGAGAGAAATATATTCTTTTCCCGTCGAAATTTTCTGACATGGAACGCAATCGAAATCTTATTTTGACACTCACATTCAGAGAGTTAAAGCCGCGACCGATGCCTGAACCCTTGTCGAATATTCTGCTTATTTGTAGTCCGCATTTGTTGGTTTCCTTTTGACGGGACTTCGCTTTCAAAACAGGACAGCAGAAATACCCCGTTCTTTAGTAGTCGCTCTCTACTCAGATAATATGCATTTATGTATGAAAGTATTACTGGAACATTCAGATGCGAAAAAAAACGCCGACTGAACAATGCTTCTTTCAAAAGAGAGATGACTTTGCCAACATTTCTTATTAGCGTCTTTCAACTGCTATTCACAAATGAATCAAATGTCTTGTCGGTCGCCTAGATTCTGAACTGCATTGATATGAAAAGCAACACATAAAAGGTCGACCCTACTTCAAATTGTAATACTGAATTGAGGGGAAATGTCAGTCGAAAACAAACCTTAACTATCTACGTCACTAGTTATCTTTTTTTGTAGAGACATATGTATTTAGTAATTACCATGCGAATAAAATAAATGTATGAATATACGTCACACAGTATTAATGTAACATACAAATTAAGAGGAAAGTGGATGAATGGATGAAGTATCTTTGTCCCTCAATTTTCTTGTAAAGGAGTCTGTGTGCCTCGCTTTAACAGTGTTTAGATCTGCTTTCTGCAGGGTGATCACAAATTGTTGAGCAATGGTCATTGTGTGGCTGTTTAACTACAAATACTAAACAATTATTTTTGTTATGATTTAGCTACTTTGTATATTGCTACTAAACTAATCTACTTATTTAAAAATATAAGCGAAATAGTTGCTAGAAAATGTTTTATTATGTCAATATATCTAAATGTGATACAGGAAATCAATTATAATCACCCAACAATTTGTGACTACTGTATATCTTTTTCACATAGGCTAAGTTAAAGAAAAGTTGCCCTGCCTGTGGGCTAATTCCTAAACGGGGAGAGAAAATGTTGCTTTGGGAGGCAGGACAAAGGACGACTTGCCTTACAATAAGAGGTGTGTAACTGTCTGACGGACGGGTCATTAACAATTCTTCCTTAAAGCTGGTAGATTTGCAGATAGGGAGGGGTAGAGTCACTTGAACGGTTGAAAAACTGAAAAGCAAAGCTGAAGACTTCTGTAGAAACCATTAGTCAAGCGTCACATGTCCGAAATCATGTAATTACATGTTCTGCTGCAAACAGAATACTTCAGACCTCACATGCTTTACAAATTATTCCCCCCTCTCCGTGGTCAAAATTGTCCCACCTGTAAAATCTATAGGACAGATGCTGTCCCAGCTTACACGTAAACGATATTTAAGCAACTATGGAGCAGTAAGAAGGGTTCTATTACAATTGTATTCATATAGTTGAGGATGAAAGTTCTATTAACTTACAAACTGATTTCTCTTCATCCACTTGGCTGTTTAAATGGTAAAAATCATTGCTAGATTTTTTTTCTTCTTTTAAGAGAGATGTTTTAAAAATATATAATTTATTAACAACTTTTAAAGAACTAAAATGATTAAAATGTTAGAGAAATTGACATTAAATAATTTTAAAAGAAATTTCAATTAAATAAAATTATGTAAGTGTAATTATTCTTTTCAGTTGGAGCTGCAGTAATTTACCCAATTTTATGTTAACCAATAAACTTTATAATTTATATGCGATATGCTATTTTGACTTTAAAAAAAAGGTTCGCTAAAATATCATCGATAACAGCGTTTACCGAATTAAACTAACCGTGTTGAACGATTTTATATATATAAAAAAAGTCATTTTTATAAAATAATTACCATATTTATTCGCTCAATATCAACTTTCCGACAAATGTCCTTTTGCAATAAATTTTGTCAAGCGAATAAACATCTAGTTTAAAAAATGTGCAATCTGTCCTTCGAGAAAATTATAAATTTTGACAGCCCTCTTCTTTTTAAGGTACAGATATATGCTTCATTTTTCTAAAACTGACATAACGCAATGAGCTGTAACTAGGTTCGCAACTGGTAAGAATAATGCTTTCAAAGTAGCAATCCCCTTGTTTTATTGCACAACAGGATTAAAATCAATAAACAACTATCCATCATACTGTTAGAAATGTCATTTCATGGCGGCATAAAACATACAACTTTTTTCCCCTGCTTTTTCCTGAGAGATTATAAAACTTGGCATCCTCCCAAGTTGTTGAAATGCCTTAAGTCTCGGGACAAGCATTTTCCTTATTTAAAAATGGGAGTAAGCCATAGCAAGAAAATGGGCAGTGTTGTAGGAGAATCTAAGTAAAAATAGACAGATTTCAATGTTCTTATCAACTCTGAAAAAAAAAATAATGATAATGATATAAAGACATTTATCCGCGTTTTTTTATAGCACGAAGGTAAATGTGAAACATTATCCACATTAAAAAAAAATAGAAATAAGCGATAATATTTTTTTACCTTTATAGATAATTCAATGGGAAATATAGTTGATTTTTTTAAATGATAATAATTAGCAATTAATTAAAATGAATGGTTATTCAAGTTTTCACAAAATGGTTTAAAATAAACATTTGAAGTAAACAGTAATTTTTTGAAAAGTAAAATATTTTTAAGAAATTACTGTTAACTTCAAATATTTATTTTAATCCATTTAACTGAAAATAAAAATGCAAATACGGAACTTAATTCTACGTTTACCCCCAAAATACATTAACGAACCTCTCTCTTGTTCTAATAATACCTGATTCACCCTTAAATCTAAAGTGTTATAATTGTTTAGTATTAAAAAAATATTAAAATTGAAAAATAAATTATTTTTTAGAAGAGAATTTAACGCAAATAAAAGTTAGTGGTATTTTATATAGGCATGTAAATTTTAATATGTTCGCGCACAAATGTATCATGTACACATATACATATAGAGTGTTAGTAAAATTTTACATAAATGAATTTCAATGTTTTTAATGTAGATAAATTAATTAATAATAAATGGAGTCACTGCTTTTATGATTACTTTTTAATGTAACATTTGGCTTAGTTCTCAAAACAGCATAAATATGCGAGTAGTGCGACTCAAACAATCCAATTATTTGTGTAATACCTACAAAAATATCGGATAAAACCGCAGCTGTGTTGGTCTTGTTCTTATGTAAATTGACGTATAGAGTGTAGTAGTTGATTATTTTAAAAAGTATAGTAATTGCATTAGGATGAAATTATGTGATTTCGTCAAAAAATTACTTCTTGATTAATAAATGCTAATGAGTTTTGCGAAAACATATTTCATTAAAGCACGTTTCTATAAATTCACCGATCAAGTGTTTAACTACTAGATGTGTCTTTTAATTATTGCTAATTGTTTAACAAAAAATATTTTTTTGACAATAAGCTTGTATTTTAAAGTACAATTCATTCAAAGTAACATTTTATGCGACCCAAATATTCGGTAACAATTAACGGATTTTATAATTTACATATAAAATATTTATATTTCTATAAAATTAAAGACATCCATTATTAAACACCTATTTTAAATAATCGTTTCTACATAATAATGTATCTTTCTTTTTTAACTGCTCACCCCACATTTTTATTAAGTAATTTGTGGTTAAACTGCTATTTTTAGAGAAAATAAGGTGGACTAAAAATGTGAAGCACTAGAAGAGAAACACAAATACTAGGTAGCAGTAGAGGATTTTTCTTATCTCTACAAACACGTACCGCCATACAATCTTTAGGCTTATCACGGTTCACAATTTAAAATGACAAGGTGAATAATTGGATTTGGCTTCTGAAATGTTGAATGATAAGGACGGGCTTGAGAAGACCTGGGGCTAGGTGGGCCAACTGGGAAGGACCTGCGACATTTAGGGGTTGACACTGACACATGAAAATACATTATTGTAACGTTAGTTTTTACTAATGTACTTTGGTATTAAGAAAACTAGTTTAGTTAGTAACGGATTCTTTGGAATCAATAATTATGTTAAATTGTAATAAATTGCCGCTTATTATTTTGTTAATATTGCTTGTTCACTACGCAAGTGTGATGTGCTTTTATATACTCATTAACAAAATACAAGCATTCAGTACTAAATTTAAAATAATTAATGCGATTTTGTAAAAGGAACTACATTTTCTGCTTCGATCCATTACTGTTTCTGCATGACCCTGAATAAGGCTGCATATATTTTGAGACAATATGGGAGACAAGTTAAAGTGATCTTTGACTTGAGATTATTAAAGTACTGCATTTAGTACCCGTTAAGACGATGCGCACAAAATATTCAACCAAACCCACAGTGTTCAATAAAAAACATAATTCAGCGCTCTCATACAAAGTCACGCCGAAATTTAGGACTTTGGGGTAGACTTCATAGTTAGACTGTGAACCGGCTAACAAAGTTAAAGCGACATTATTTATACATTACATCAAACCAGAGTATTCACACTAAGATGGTAATGGTAATATATGTTGATGTCCAATCGGTTCTCTATAGAAGCTCCCAATCCCACCAATAAAAAGATAAGTAATCACTCAGATTAAGGTATATTTACCTATTGCCAGTGTATATTCGAGAAATCGACTAATACATGATTGATTAATTATATTGGTTGTTTGGAGGTTTTCTACAAATCATTCCATTGATAAAATAGGCACAAGCCAATTTTTTTAAATACTCATCTGCAAACATATTAAAACTCTTTGCTTGATTGTGTTTTCTAGCATCATGTGCATTTGCGTATGTATACCTACCCGAATCAAAACTCGCCAATTATTTATTTTGCATTACTTACTGTTGCTCTACGTTTTCAGTTACTATGGAATCGTTTTTTTTTTATGAAATCAGAAATTACAAGTAGCAAATCTTTGTCCAGTAAGCTTGGGTGATATGGATGACATTTTGTCATGGCGATTAATCGCTATTCAAATACCTGACTTTCCGATTAATAGATATTCTTAATATATAGATATTTTTATATACATATTTATATATAGATATTTCCGATATATCGATATTTTTTGTTAAATATGCAATAGGAAAGATGCATTTTGACGGTCCCCCCCCCCCCCCCCCCTTCCGTTTTTTGTCTAGAAATGGGTTTTGGTGGCCAACTAAACACCAATGCGCTATAGGAGAAACGACGTTGTACGGTTACAAAAAATCTTTAATAGACCGGTTGCTAAGCAAAAGTACCGTGGTTGCATCAACTACAATAAAAAAAATTGATATTCAAGTAGAAATAAAACAATTTAGTAAATTGCTTTTTGCTAGACTTGAATAATAATTCTTATTTAAAATTAAAATAAATATTGTCTTAATTTTATAAATGTGGGAGGCAATTTTTAGTTAGTAAATAATACGTAAATATATGATTTTTATTAAATAAGAATTATTATTCAAATCTAGAAAAAAAGCAAATTACTAAACTGTTTTATTTCTACCTGAATATCACATTTTTTTAATGTAGTTGATGCAACCACGGGACTTTTGCTTAGCAACCGGTCTATTAAAAAAATTGTAAATCATATATTTACGTATTATTTACTAAGTAAAAATTGCGCCCATATTTATAAAATTAAGACAATATTTATTTTAAAGGAAAAACTTTTAACATTATTAAAATTTTAGTATAGTAATCAAATTAAACCTATCAAATAAATATAAAACCACAAAATGAACATATTAAAATAATGTTTCTTGTTCAAATAATGTTAGTTTTTAGAATTTTGTGTAGAATTATCAACATTTCAGCATTTTAAGGTAGCAATGCTGTGTTTTGACTATTTACAACATTCTCTTCTATGCTGAAAATCTTTTCTAAAGGAACGCTTGACCTTGGTATTGCCAAATATTTTTTGGGGGTAAAAATATGTGTCCGATCTAACTAACACAAAAACAAAAATTCGTGTTCAGAATTCCCTCTGCAAAAAGCTTTTGTATCTTAAACTAACTTGTTTTTTTATAGTCCAACATGGCATAATTTTCCGCACATTAGTTCATGATAATAAGAATATGATGAAATATTAGAAAGATGTATGGAAGATAGAATGCTTAAATTTAAAAAATAACATTAAATTTAAATTTTTATATTGCGTTAAGCTTTAAAAAAAATGATTTTTTTTAATCAACTGTTTTTTTAAACAAGTGACATAATTGTAGTTAAATTGGCCTTTCTATTTGCTTGTCAACACATATCTACATCTATTTACTTTCTGTCAAAAACATTCGCATGAAATTTCTGCACAAAAATAAAGTTCAAATGTATATAAATAAGATATGAAACCGCGTGTTAGATATCAAAAATAGCAATTATATAAAGCCATTTGAAAACCAAGAAATAATTCCACTAAATAAGCGCCGAATAAAAAAATAAAACACTCCCCCTTTCACACCCGATCTTAATTTTTCTTTTCAATGACATGCCTTAAGAGCACATCAGAAACTTTCAGAAAACCTCATCTCATCAGTGATCAAGAACAAACGGGAAGGAGTTGAGAGCTCGCACGAGTGCTTTTACGGACTTAAGATCTTCCGCAATTACGACTAATCGTAAAAGCGAGTTTACGACAAATCGAATTTACGTGAAGTCGAGTTTAAATAAAATCAATTAATAATCACATAACAAAATCTAAACCGCGATTATTTTTCCTTCCGTAATTTCCTTATATATCGAAACTTCGCCCAAACCTAATGTCCAGACACAGGGAACACAATGTGTAAATACAATTAATTGATCTAGTCAGAATTAAAAGCTGTATCACTAGTCTTTAGTTATAGTTACGGGAAAAACTATAAAAATAAACGCCACTTACCCGTGATGAAACTGGGAGTTATAATCGGGTTAATAAAGTTAGATTTGATGCCGAGTCCACTCGCTGCTTATTCGCAGAAGTGAAAATTCTTGGCAGTCTGCATTTTAAAGGTATCTGAAAAAAGAAAAATTAATATCATAATTATTTAAATGAAGGGAAAGTTGCATATTCTGTAATAATATAAATTGTAATAGCAGCACAAGTAAATATTAATTTTATAAGCTAAATGATTGTCTTTTTATGCTTGTGAAGTCAAATGCTAAGAAGACACGTAGCCAAAATGCTCCAAAATTCAAAAGAGTACAAATAACGTAAATTGCGAAATTTTCAAAATACTTATTTAAAAATTATTTAAAATTAATTTTTTTTTTCAATTTTATTTAAATATCAATATTCAGTCCCTTAACTTTTAAATTAAAGGAATTAATGACTTTTTTTATGGAATAACTATTATGATCGAAGGCTAGAGAAAAAAAATATTTTTTCCTCGAGTCATGAAAAATTTGCATTTGATGAAAAATTATTATATGAAAATTAAATTTATTTATGAAGAGCTATCATAATTTTAAATTTACATTGAGTACACATATCCTGGGTGAAATAAAGTATATTACTACCTTTAGGGTCATCATTTACAGTATACATAAGAAGTACAAGAAAAGAAAAAAAATTAAAGCATATTATTTATTTTGAAAATGGAAAAACTGATTATTCTCTAAAATACTTTTGCTTTTATTAAACGTACCATTTTCGGCTTTTATAAAAATTATCATTAATTATTAACTGCGTATAAAAAATGTGCTACGACAAAGTCTTATTAAACATACCTTATATGATTAATTTATTTCCAATATACCGAAGTATATACTAGAACTAAATATTCAGCTTTTACTTTTAGTCAAACAATGAACATAATACATTTTAAAGTACATTAACAAATTTTGTAAATGTTAAAATGAGAAAAATCGAAATATATTTGGGGAACATCACTACGTTTCTATACTGTTCCAACATAGAGTCAACTCTACTTCCCATTCATTGTAAACTGTCGCGATCTAAAACGGATAAGACATTTATTTATCTTATTTTTTTCCTTTAGTTGTTTATTCTACTTTTTCCCCCATATAACGCAGCGTCTATAGGAGAAAAAATAAAGAGCGGGGATAAAAATAATAAGAAATAAACGCCTCCAATCGTTCTCTGTCATCGTTCAGGCTTTGGGCCCTTGATCGGCCTACGTCTCCGTTTGGATTTACTAGATGTGCCGAGAAATCCCCCACGTTAGGCCTCAGGTGACTTGGAATAAATGAGAATTTGCGGATCCCCCACACCCCCATTGAAAGGAGGGGAGAGAAATAAATAAATAAACAAACAAATAAATGAAAGATGGCGTGACAAGAAACGGGTGTGTGTGTGTGTCCAATGACGGCCCTGTCGGGATTTATGGGAAAGGAATTCAAAGGCGTGCTTGGTTACATGACGCCATAGTCGTTATCGTTTGGCGATGCCTCGGTTGCCATCAAACCGAACAAAATGATGGAGGGTATCCTGTCGCATAGAGTTGGCCGAGAAGTGATCCCTGTGAGGGATGGGCGTAAAAAATAAAATATAGTTTTGAAGAATAATTAAGAATTCCGGTGGTGGTGGCAACAGCTTGGAGAGAGAACAGATTAGTCGCTGCACCGAATGGAACAGCTGGCAGGGGAATGGAATGAAGTTAAAGTTGTTGTAAGAGTGGTGTTTTTATGGGTTGAATTCAATTTTCGTGTGTTCTTTTTAAACGGTTGCTAAATGCTTCTGCGGGAAGTTCAGTACCCCTCCGCACATTAAACTCCAATCTTATCGTTATTATTCGGAATTTGGAGGGTTTTTTTTCACGTGTCTTTACGCTTTAGTAACCACTGAGCCGCAATATATTCCCCTTGAAAGTTTGGCTGAGTTATTTTCAGGAAAGGGAGGTTTATCAGTTTCTCAATTGATAAGCATTGATACTGAAAATTTACTTTGGGGTAATTAGCCAAGCTTAAAACGTGGGACATCCTGTCAGGTATTCATTCGGGTGCCCCATACTGACGACTGTTTCCCATATATTTAAATGTATCGTATTGTTTAAATAAAAATATATTATAAATAATTAACTAAACTTTCATTTATTTTTAATTAATAATAATTAAAAAGATAAAATGTCAGTCAAATTAAGATATTACAGAATTAATCATTACTAAAAATCGACGACTAATGGCTTAGTACCAGTAAGAATTGCTATACTCCTGCGAAATATTTTAAAATATAAACATATTAACGTTTCAAAATAAAACGAAATAATATATTCATTACCACTAATTAATCGAATCAGTATAATAATTTTAATAAATATATTATGCAAAATCATATTTTACAATTAAAAAAATTGAATTAAAATTAGTAACATGAATAGAATAGATAGTATTACAATTTCCAATAGATTATTACAAAATTAATTATTCTTATTGACTTCGAATTCCTGTATTAAAATATAATTAAGTAAAAGGCACAAAATTGTAATAGTGATTAAATAAATAGATATTAGTGTAGTTTGATAATTTGTGGGAGAAAAAAGAGAGATACGCGATTATAAACAATATTGAAAGGATTAACAATCAAAAAGTAGTTCTTAATAGATATTGTATTACATGAAAACTAGCGATTGCTTTATTTTAAAATAATAATTGAAATCCTTAGCATCTATTGTCTGAACAACTTCAAGGTTAGCCCCCTACCTAAATTATGCAATAGGAACTATATTATAAGCCATTATCTAACAGTTTCTAACGGCTGTTTAAGTAAGTGCTTAATCAAGAACACAGTGGAGCCTTGGGCTACTCTAATCACACTCTCACTATGCAAATGCAATTTATAATCTAACTTTCATTTATGCCCGGGAAAAGTTTGGATTCGAAGTGTAGGTATTGGCTAAGAGAGAATGTAAATTAATCATTAAAGCCCAATTTAGATGCAGCAACAGTCAAACAATTGAATAAACTATTGCAAACATGAGCATTTAGTAATTAATGAGCAGTCATGGATGGAAACACTTCTTTGAATGATTAAAAATATAATAGTTATGAAGGAATAAAAGTGTTATTATGAAATAACTGAGCAAGAGTTAAATTATAAAGTTTCGCAGAATACGAAATATATAATTATGTTTACTTAACGAATAATCAACATTTGAAATCAAAACATATTAGAAGTGGGATCGAAGGTTACATAGCAAAGTATTGATCATGAAGTTATATTCATTTGATATTACACGACTTACTAAAGCCACTTTTAAATAAACGATTGGCAATATCTTACATCAAAACTAGTTTGTGATTCATGTCACTATGACAGCCATTTGGGTACAAACATATCTTAAAAAAAAAGTATACAATTATGTCATTAGTGATGAAAAATGATAAAGTAAAAAAGGTTTCCGTTTCTTTGTGAATGAATAGTGTTACTTTTCTAAATAAATTCAAGGGCAACTGGAATTACAGAAAACAGTTTTTTTATACAGTTTTTTTTATAGTTTTAAGGTAGAGAAGTAATGTTGATGAAATTTTTTACCCAAGTGAATTGACTAAAAATGGCTAAAATATATTCTTTGATGAAATTATGAAAAGGCGTCAAAATCGAGCTTGCTTTTAATGTTTTTATAATTAAGTCCAACCTAGTAATTTTATTTGGTTCTCTACTAAATACAGACTTCAATAACGTTTTCAGAGAAGTGCAGAAAGTTATCTTAAAAATTCAGATACTAAAGAAAACGTAATAAAACTTGAAACATACAAGTTCCATCTATCAAACTGAAATTAGAAACTTCAATGGCCGAAATAAACTAAACGCCAACAATATCTCATGCTCCAAAACAGCTTGACAAAACCAAAACAGCAACATACGATTATCGCCTAAAGTAAATTTGCTAACTGCACAATTTTGAAAAAGAGCAGTTTATCGAAAACAGCCACATTGTCTAAGACTTTAATGTCTATTTGGGTTTCCCATCTCTTTTTATTGGCATCAATAGCATTTTACGACCTCCTTCCTGTTCCTGTGTCTACTCCAAGAATGATTACAAAATTATACAGCACCTCCACTGCATTAGCAGAAGAGCGGTACGATATTCTGTCTATATCGGGGGATTGCAGAATATGCTTAGAGGGAAAAACTGCAATCCCGTTTTAAAGTGACTCATGCTACAATTACTTGACGTATATCACAGATACTGTGACATCCTTTCTTTTGCTGAAGAAGTTTCTATAAACGTAATCTCCGTATAAGCAATAGCAGGTACAGTTATTTTATTTCTTATATATATGCACACGACTTTAGGAGTTAGTATACAAGTTATTGTCGCGTTATAATCTTTTTAACAAATGACGTTCCAAGAAAATGTGGATTAGTATAGTAATAAATAATTTCACAGTGCATATGTGTAATGATACGTATATTAAAATATAAGTTACATTTCATTGCATTATGATAAATCTATGCAAGGTATGGATGAATCTTAATTCTTCGACTTTATATAATCGACTACGAATAAATTCTGAACTATAATACATATTTCAGATATCATCCATTTTTTTTATATAGTTATTGAGAAATTTTACTTATTTGGGGGGAAATATCACTAAAAGATGACATAAATACTCAAATAACAAACTATCAAAAAAGACAGCGCAAAATATAAAGTGAATAAATTTGAAGAGTAATCGTCAAAATAATTAACGTTCCATAACTGTTCCATAATAAAATCTTTCACGGAATAAGCTCATTATACTCCTTAAAATTAATGAGTCGCAAACACGGAACATACAATACTTCGCTAATACAAAGGACCCTGCAAACAGAACCATCTGAATAAAAGATTGAATTCTCTCTATTCAGATTGTCAATAAACTCTGAATAAATGCTAACATATTCTGAGAAATGCTTCGTTCCATTTGTAAGGATACTATGCCTCTTCTTCCAATTTAACTATCCATTACCTTAAGCAACATATATGTCTAAAATATATGCGATGTGGGTTAGATTTATGGACACGGTAATTCCATTGCATTCCATGTTTAAGCATTTCCACCTAATGGAAGTGTTCCTGGGAATTGAAGCATAAAATCCTATGCATCGTTTTCACACATAACGTAGAGGACACTCAGAGTTTTGCATAACAGCAACCAGGCCAATAACAAGTGAGCTTATTCCTACGAAATGATAAGCCAGCTTATTTTTGCAAAATATAATACATTTGGCAAGGGAAGAGACAAGATTTATTCGCGAACTAGAAACCAAACAGAGAGAAACTTTATATAGTGAGAAGGTTAAAAAACATTCTACACGCGGTTGAGTGTTAATAAAAGTAAAATTTCAAAACTTGTGATTTCATAAAAGGTCATAATAATTTTACTTTGCTTACATTTAGGGTTCCGAAATTCTAATAGCAAGAAGAAACACATATACCTAGACATAATCTACTGGCCAAAGTAAACAAAAAACGAGCAGGTATGTTTTCAATTTTGAACTAAATGATTGAAACTATTTTTAGTGGATCTATGAGGATACAATTAAAATATGCAGGAAACTATTCTTAAAAGAAGAACAACTCCCATAAAATCCCTAAAATTTTAAAAGCAATTACAAAGCAGTTAAAAACCGTATACTGTATGGTAATCAATACAAGTTGGTTGAAATGCGCTCGTGATACGTATGCGAAAGTAAAACTAAAATTTCTATTCTCTTTTCAGAAATGCAGATAAATGGTTCGATTTGAACAAGGAAAACTGTTAAGAAAGAAACTTTCAAAGCTGAAAGAAAAAAATTCAGAAAACATCACCTACACATTCAGCGAAAAATTGAATTCTTCCGTCATAAATAAAATGCAACCATTCTCAAACTGCACAAAAGTATATCGAAAAAAAAAAAAGTTTTTGGACTTGTTATATTACACAGAGTAAAAAAATCTCGATACCACATCCTGAAATTTTAGTGAAAAATGCTATTTCTATCATTTTCCATACAAATAGTTTCTCCAGCTGGCAACATATACAGAGTTTAAAAAAACTAAAAAGGATAACACCGCTTAAATTTATTCAAATGGATAACAATAGACGATACGTTTCTGATATTTATTTTGTGAAAGATTTCAATAAAATGTCTTATTTAAAATGCACTATTTTCGAACAATACCATATATTAAAGATAATTTTAAAATATATTTTTCGTTGTCATTACAAGCTGCATTGTATTCGATATATATATATATATATATAAATATTGCAATACATAAAATAAATAAGATATAAGGACAATTTCAATAAAGATTTTCTTAAAGCAATTTGCTGACTTCAAAATCCCCATCCTGTGAAATAACATTGGTAAATGAGGTCTAGTATATATTACCTTTTCAGTCTTAAAGGAATGAACATCCGTGTCATTACAAGGTTAGAAAAAAACACAAACGATCAACAAACCGTAGGTGAAATCTCAAAAGTAAACAAATCGTATTCCAAGAATGTATTTTAATGGAAGGTATTCAAACAAATTTACAAAGGTCATAATCATTACAAGACGGCTGAAACTTGAGTTTTTAAGGTTAAAGATTAAGTTCAATATGATTAAATACTGGTCAAATGGCAATGCGTATCTATTCGCCGTTTTGTTAAAAATTTCGAAAAAATTCAAATTAGATCGTACGGCCAACCTATTCTGTTCAAACTGTGTTATCTAATGGCAAATTCCATCTTAAAATATATTTTATATTATATTAAATATATTATATTTATATATTAAATAATTTCTTAGACACTTATGTTCCGCAAACCAAAATATCATACAAAATAAATCATCTTAATATTCTGATTTTTGTACAATTTATGTAGATTTTGAAGTGTGGACATATTATTTCATTACTAATTAGAAGTTTGTTAACAAATATTCATAACTATCACTAAAGCTACTATATTTAGGTAAACATCAATATCTTTCATTTAACGAAATGCACAATAATTGTAAAAAATTGGCTTTTAATGTCTTCAAATTAGTTCTTAAAGAATTATATGAAAGTTTATCGGCTACGTTTTGGGAACATTGCGTTTGTATTTCAACTCGTTATCTGAAATAATTGAAAAATCAATCCTTTTAAGATCTTTTCTTGGGACGGAGTAATTGAAGACTGGGTTAATATAAACATGTAATAGTAGTTTAGAATATCTAACAGTAATATAAGGATATTTAAAAGTAATATAGATGTATTTCCTTTATTACTAATTTGGTCAGTTTTCCTAACGACAAAATTCGTTAGAACTGATCAAGGTCATTAATCCTAGAACGGTACCTATTCGTTTAAGAGACGTAGTTTTTCTAAGATTCCAAGTCATAGATTTTTTTAAATACCATCCTAGGATTAAAATTCTTGTTTCCTTATATTTCATTTCCCATTCACTCCAACAGGATTTTAATTATTCACCTGCACCGAAAAGAAAGGAATGATAGATTCGGTTTGTACGCTTAAATCTTTCTTGGTTGTTATTAATTACGACTCGAGATTCATTTGCCTTGGGATATAAAATGGGCAAATTAATAATCAGATGTACAAATTCGATTACTATAAATAAATAAACGTCAAACATGATTAAGAAACCACGATTCAAGAAACCTAAGTGCTCGTACTAATCTTTTCGTATTGTTTTCAACAAATAATTACACAATACAACATTAACATAATAACCTATTGAATTTTATAACAATGCGCCTGAGACTTTAGTAAAACTCGAAAATGTACTCAATTTTTATTTGATATTATTGACTTAATTAAATCCGGCCCGTTAGAAATGTATGCACACTAGGATCAAGTAGATTATTGCAGAAATCTCTCCAGAATTCATTTATATTTAAATTGTTCCGCATCCATCGATAATTCACATTTGCATTTCCAGGGACTCGGTACCATTTTCTCTAAAGAAATGCACTGTTTTATTCTACATGCGAATTAATTTCTTTACAGGAGGGAAATACGCAAAAAGCAGTGCCATTGTTTTCTAGACTTTAAATATGTTTTTTATCCATTTTACTAAGTCTCTGTGAAAGAGAAACATAAAAACAGTTATAAAACATTCATTAAAATCATGAGCTCGCGAGACTTCATGAAATTAACATCGCACATTATTCAAAAGATCTGGATAAAAACATTACAAAGGATCTTCCCTCGTCTCTTCCCTCTTGCAATTTATTATATTTTTTAAATCGTTAGGACAGCGAAATGCGAGGATATCTAACTTCCGACGTCGTGTGTCTGGTTTTTTTTTACTTCCGCGGCCAAAATCTGATATAAAAAAATTGCAATATTAATCTTATGTATTCCAGCTACATTTATTATGATCATTAAGAACAGTTCAAATGTTTGTTTTTTTGTTTGCGGTTGCAAGTCTACGATAGAAAAATAATACACATATCTTTTTTTTTCTAATCAATTTTAATCACTGAACTTAGAGCAAATATTTTAAATTAAATTTCGCAAATATTGGATAACTTTTGGATTCAAAAATGAGAATTCCTCCATTACAATTTTTTCGCAAAAAAATGGCTTTCCTAATTTTTTAGTTCCGGGGGAAACGAGAAAAAAGTTTCTTGAATTAAAAAAAATTATCCTCACCTATAAAGGTGAAGAATGTGAATTATTGTTAAAGAAAATTTCATATTTAGCATAACGTGCAACGCGCTTAAAACAAGCGTGCAAACAATTACAAAATTGCACTAAAAGGATATACCCTTTATATAACTTACAGTAAATCTAAAAATGTAAATTCGAAGAAAAATCCAAGCACCAATGTGACAGTCCCGCAGTGACACATTTTAATCTAAATTCCCAATGATTCAAAAAAGAGAATTCCTCCATTACAATTTTTTCGCAAAAAATACCTTTTCTAATCTTTCAGTTTCGGGGGAAATGAGAAAAAAAGTTTCTTAAATTAAAAGAAAAATTACGAGCCCTCCGCGGCTGAGGGGGCAGGAAGTTGAAAACTTGTCGGAAGTATGATTTGTAACCGGAGAAAGCGGAAGCATCCATTAGGTAGAGTTAGAAAGAAAGTTGATCCATGTCAGTGGCATGTTTGCTGAGGAGAGGCCAAGACAAGGGGAAGACTTTTTAATAAAAAAAAATATATATAACAAATAAGGGGGAAAAGTAGAATAAAATGAGACGAAAATACCTGATAGTTTGATTGAATGTAATGAACTGCAAACTACCCCAGCGAAGGAACTTAATAAAAGAAAGAAAGAGAAGGGGGGAGAATGTAAAGAAAAGTAGAAAAACTGCTGTCAGAATGTAAAGCCTCATCTTTCGCTGGGCATGCCGCTTCCGCGCCAATAGATGGAGATTAAAAAAAATGGCGATTTCTTAGAAAATGGAAAGGGGACGTGTGTAAAAGAAATAAAAAATCCCCCACCAGTGAAAAAAAAGTGTCATTGATGAACAGTACATCCCCCTAGGGCATTTCAAGGAAGCCAAAGGGGGCGCAAAAAATTTTAAAGGGGGAAAGAAAAATCCCCAAAGGCGTGTTAAAATTCAAGCGAGGAAAATAAAGAAAAGTCCGGCGAAAATGTGCAGAGGGGCACCTTTTAGAAAATAATGGTGTTTGCTTAAGGTTAACAAGCAGTGGTCGATAGACGTATTTGCATTTCAATCTGAGGGGATGTAGGCACTTTAATGAGGGTAACAGCGTCTTTCAGATTAAGGCAATCAAAAACATATTTACGGTTTGCAAAATGTAAGTTGCTTAAATTGCTATTGAAGCAGAAATCATAAGGTGCTATTCACTGAGGGCTGTATTCATAAATTTGTTTTTCTTTCAGCGTTTCTATTTTTTTTTTAATTATCTATATATGTATTATAAAATACCCGATATCAAATTCGACTTGTAAACCCTCAACATTGACTTTTTTTTGCAGTGTAAAAAAATATTGTAAATATTTTTATAAATAATTTATAATTTTAATAATATTTTAATTTTTATTTTAATAATATTTTAATTTTTATTTTAATAATATTTTAATTTTAATAATATTTTAATTTATATATTTTTAAATTTTATATATATTTGTATCTCTTAAATGAATTCATTAACACTTTTAAGAATGCAAAAAATCATTCAGATATAAAGTTAGCTTAATAATTATAATTCTCAATGTGTAAATTTTGAAAAGAAGAAAATTACAAATTGTATAATCAAGCATTTAATCTAATATATTTATTTTTTTAATTAATTTGAAATAAAAAATATCCTCTGGTATTCCGAGTGTAATATAAACAAAACAATAAAAAAAATGGTAGTAGGATTGCGAAAAACGGAGTTGTATAGAGGTAAAAATTTAGTACATTTCATAATAAATGTCGGACAAATATAACCCTTCTTAATTGAATATAAACATTTAAAAAAGTAACAAAATTTTGACCTTTGACAATAAAAAAATCACAATACCAGAAGTAATATCGTTTCTTATTAATTACTCAACAAAAATATAAAACATAAAATAAACAGCAACTTTTTTTTACCTCAACTACTTAACGCGATCATTCCATAATAAAAATATAATAAAATTGTGTAAGCTAGTGGTTTTAAATTGGTGGTCCGCGAATTCTCGGGGGTCCACGGATCGATGTTCGGGGGTTTGCAGGTTCACAAAGAAAAAATAGCCAAATACATTGAACGGTCAACCTTGGTGACTTTTCTGAAAAGTAATATTCGAAACGTTAACACGTGACTATTATAACGTTTTCATGAGTTTAAATGAGTGTTAAATGTACAAGTAAGAAACTGACAGTAATTAAACTTCCGAATGTGGTGTTATCTTTTCTATGTATTTGTTGGGTAAATTTGTGTCCATATTCTACGTAAATGCTGTTCAAAATTAAAGGAAATTATAAAATTAATTTCATAATTTTTTCTACGCTTCATTTTCATGTTCAAACAAAATCGAAACGTATACATGCCCAGAAAGCGGAGGGACTTCCATGAGCATATATGAAAAAGCGGGCCCCAGGTCCTATTTTTGCTTTATCTAGGGATCAGTGGCTTAATGCTAAATGGTGCCTTGTTTAAAATACACTTTTTAGAGTGAGGGACATATGTAATATCTTAAACATCAAAGGATGTAAAGTAAGTTGCCTTAAACTGTTGCTTTTAAATGACAATACGAAACGAGACTGCATAAAAAAAATTATACATACAGATTTATATAACCATTTGATTTAAATACTCGAAATATTCCTATAAAGGGTCCAGAAAGCTGGTTTTTTTTTTGCGAATGTATTCCACATTACACTTGGCTGGTTTGCTGAGGAATGAAATCGATCTCCGGAATGCCCAGCACAGATGCACTTCACGTTCAACAAGGCAAAGAAGTCAATGGCCAAACCTTTTGTGTGGCCAAGGAAATGTCAATCAGGGGAGTTTGTTGCTTTTTTCTCTCTTTATTTCAGTCCCTCTGCTTTCCTTTCCTTCTTTCTTTTCCTTTCTGTCTCCTTTGCCGCTTTCAAGGTGAGAAGCAGCCACGGAATAAGGAGACAGCACTTAGTCCCGATAGAGCTGCCGTAAGTGCAGCTTTTGTAAATAATTGCGCAGTCTAAAGATTGGATGTACTGGTGGGTACTGCTTGGCCATTAAGCATAGGGATGTTACATGGAGGAGGATTGGACCTCACCAAAAGAAAAAGGTCTTTAGGAAGAAAGGCTTTTAAAGAGGTATAAATGGCATACCCCTGTTATTTGAGCGGTTGTGTTGGAAGCGAAACAAAAGGGAGTTTGGAGAACTTGCATATCTAGTACTATATACTACCCCTTTGAAAAATCCCAACCAGCATTAAAATTAGATGGTACCACTAAAATTAACACATTTGACAAAAAAATTTCATTTTAGAAGTCAATAAGTCAATAAAATTTTTTATAAAATTCTTTTCTACAACTTTTAAAAACAACTAAACAACTTTTACAAAAAAAATTCTACAGCTTTTGGAGTATTCTGTGAAGTTTTTTTTTATAAATCTCAGAAGGAGATAATAGAAGTATATTTTTATTTATAATTTAATATTAAATCGGATCATATTTCATTTGATATTCGACAAAATAAAATTACTTTTATATATTTAACATGGATGTCACATTTTAAAAATTTATTTATTTAAAAAAAAAGTATCATTTGCAGGTGTTCGATATTTTTGTATTTGATAAGTAAATTACATTTAAATAATATTATCTCCCCTCAACTTGCAAAACCATTTATATTCCGAAAATACAAATATGAAATATGTAGTTTTCTATTTTTTTTTGTTTCACGTAACAGCCGCTCTAAAAAAAAAGAGACAACATATTAAGTTTATTTTTTTGTGATGCGAGGAAATCACTTCGACAGCAAATTCTTATGTCATACATATATATTAAAGATGAGGGGAGGAAAGCAGCTAAATAGCACCTACCTCTGCCATAAACACCCTCAGGGCATAAAAAATGAGTTTCTACAACAGATAAAAGGAATAAAATCTCACTCCGAATTTTCTGCCTTCCGTTTCATCAATGAATTCACAAATCATACGAAAAGGTAGGATTAGTATCAAATATTCGCGCAATTTCCCTCCCTTGACGCGATCTTATGGCTCCCGTTTGAAGTGTATACGTCGCTAAGTGCCATAGCTTGCTTCGGCTTGGTTTCTTTTTAAGTGGCTGCGCTTTAACAATCGGATTTGTTGTGGTACTTTTACTCCGACGCACCAACTGAATCCCCAGATTGGTGAACGTGCATCCAGAAAATATTTACGACGCGTGTAAATATTTATCTATAACCGTTCTCTCTCTCTGAATGTAATTTTTTTTCTTTGGTCTTTCGCAAAGCGTGGATCTCTCGCGATTTCTTTCCGTGAGGATTACTCGAGCAGTGTTTGTTGCTGCACATTGCCGGGAATGTATGAAAGAAAAGAAAAAACAAGTATGGATGGGGGAATGTAGAAACTGAAAATATTTTGTTCAAACCATTTTTAACAGGGAAAGAAAGCGTTAACGGTAGAGTTGAGGGAATATTTTTCGCAGTTTTTTATAGATTTGCATCTCGGATATTCGGATTTTATTGAAATATATGAACTTATTTGCTAGAGAGTGCGAATTATTACTGGTTGTTTTACATTTAAATCCTTGTAGCAGCTTTAAAGCCAATTTATCTTTAATGTAGATTTAGCTGTATGTTTGTATGGAAAATTCAAAACATCGTTACTATTTCACGTTAAAGTTTCTAATTTTTGAGATATACTAATATTATTTAAAAATAATATAGATTAAAATGTGTTTAAGAGAGTCTAAATGCAAACGAATAATGCTTTAGCTTATCTTGTAAAAGCGGTTACATTGTACTTTTTATGCCCGTATAAATCAATATGCTTTCAAATTTAAATCGGTTTCGTTAATTACCGTTAAGTTAAATATTAACCTTTTTACTTTTATAAGTTTTCATTTTATATGCCAAATTATACATTTTGATACAGCAACAAAAATAAGAGTTGAAAAAAAAACCTTCTAAAACCAGACATTCAAATCAATATTGACATGTAAAAATATGTTGATAAGAATTAAACAAACCAAGGTTACACAGATTACTATCTTCTAGAAATTATCTTATTGATTATAGCGTTGCCCATTCGCTTTCTTTATAGCATCCCTGTCTGTATCAGAGCTGACCACAGATTAGCAGTACATCTACTGTGGCGCCAGAAACCATCATTCGCTTGACCGACTGAGCATTAATCTTTTCGAAGGGGAATAATATATTATTTTAGTTTGACGAACTGTTTATTAGATTAACGATTTCTGCGGTCAGGGAACATGTTTTGGGGGTAACGGATTTGTAAGCAGAATATAATAATTTAAAATTTACTAAAAATAAACAAATATATTTAAAGGATATCATGAACATCTATCTATATATATAAAGGAATTTTTAATAGTTTGTATATGTAATTGATAAATATTCTTATCAATATAAAAAAATAAAGTTTTTTTTTTAAATAGACAAAATTATGTTTTGTAGATATGCATTTTAAGCAATAAAAGTTATTTGATGTCTAATTGCAAATATATCTGTAAAATATAGTATAAATAATAGGTTTTTTTTTAAAGTTAATTCTCTCTCTTTAAGGCAACATTGAGTATTTTTTATAATAAATAAGCAAGGCATTTTTATCAAAATAATCAATTTGTTTAATTAAGATTATTAATACTAAAAAGCATGAGGAAACTTTGATAAATTAAAAATCTAATAAAAGTAAAAAGATAAAGTTTTTAACAAACATGATCTGAAATTTCTGCGATTCAGTTTAGTTGATATAGCCAACCATTCCAAGAAGCTTTTAAGCTTATTCAGGATATTGCAAGAGTTAAACTGAGAGCATTAATTTGGTTTTAAAAATAAATTAGTATAAAAACCACTCCTGCAAGACAAAACGCCAATAGAAATTCATATTCATTCTGAAATCATACTACACGACTCTTCCACTAAATGATTGACCTATACATTCAAGAATTAAACCAACAACAATAGACAGAACACAAATTCTATAAGACAAAAAATCCGATTGGCTACTCCCAGAAAAATGGGAGTACTGAGTGATGGGCAAGAGGCGTTTTGGCAAATGGCTCTTCCACCCTATTAGAGTAAGTGACGTCAGACGTTAGATGAATTTAGTCAGGATGGAAGAACAAGATCAGAAAAAAATAGAGGGAAAAATAAAGAAAAAAAATCCCCAGACCTCAGGGGAAAGTCCCCCTCCACATTTCTCCTCCATAATTCACCACCTCCTTTCTAAAAAACGTCCTTTGGTTCGGTGGGGGGCAAACCACTTTATTTTGGGTTTATATCCAGTGTTATAGATAGGACTCCGTCTAGGGAATGCATTACATGTGACTTAGTCACTTAATTAAATATCGTGTAGGGTTGTTGATTCGATCTTTCGCATATTAATCCTTCCCGATTTGGGAGGAGGGGGGTTGAAGCCATTAGGTTGGGGGAATGGGGTTTCAAGCAGGGATGGAGTATAACATTTTGTTCAAGGACCGATTTTTCCAGTTTCAGCCTAAGGTCTAGTTTGTCCAGTTTTTAAAATAAAACTTTTAAATATCATACCAAAGTTTTAGAACAAATTTTGCGAACATTTTAAGTTACACTTACATATATAAATATATGAAAGTATTTTAATTATAATACACTTACAAGATAAATTTTCAGTCATAATTTATTAGTCGCGATCAACAGCTTACCGCCCAGGGCCAGTCGAAATTCACGTCTTGCATCTTTCAATTATTTTATACATCTTTCGAAAAGTAAAAGAGTTGTCTAGTACGTTTAGCATATCGCTACCAAATTGCCGTTGGCGGTTGGTCCATTTCAGAAACCACGATTTTTACAAATTAGGGATTATTCAGCCATAACATATATTGTTTTGATGTATGATATTACACATTATATGCATGTGGTTTATGAAATAGTGAACATTATAAACTGTGTTTCAAATACAAAATGTTGAAAGGTAGAAAAGTACTTTAATGACGCAATACCCAAAGAAGTAGTTATGCTATCTGTTAAAAATAGGTGTACAATATAAATTGTAAAATGCTCTAATTAGATAAAAAAAAATTATAACATTATGGAAAAAAATCATAAAACAGTTTTCACACAATAATTTTTTAATACTTATAGAGCTTTATAGTTAAAAATAAATTTATATTCAAAACTAAACCTGTTTTCTATTAACATAATTTTAAAAAAATCACATATTTTGGTCACCAAGTTGAAGGCTTTATGACTAAATAAGCGACATCAATACTTTTTCACTTTTTATAATGCCTAAATAAAAAACTTTGTCACTTTTACTCATCACCTTTTTATAACTCAAAAATCATTGCTAATTACATATAATTTTGAGCATAATAAAAATTTTCATAATTGAGAAACAATAACATTTGTTTCTTTGAAGTACATAACTTAAATAATGTAATTTGTAAATCTATCAGATTATTCATGTCTGTTAAAAATTAGATGCATGCAATCTTGTAAATTGTTGTTATAAACGCATAAAGGGGAAACATTCATTCAATAATTCGCATCACCAAACTCATTTAAATTTTCATTAATAGAATAATCTGATTCAATCAGATGTAATTTGTAAATGATGTAAAATTGACGCAGCATTTCGAATTTAAGTAATCCTACTTTTGATATTACCAACTCTTTTCTACAAAACAAATCTACCAGTGAAACTCAGTTATAGATGCAGGCGGCGAATACAGACGAAGAAATATCATTTCAAACACCCAAAATCCATCAGACTCAGTTGAATTCTCAAGCAAAAGAAGCACGCAATTGATTTAAATTAATCGCCATAAGAAGATTAACGTAATACTCGAATTTATAAAAATCACCCTGTTTCCGGACAACACAAATCAAAGCACTTCCAAGATGGCAGCGTGCCCAACAGGATCGCATTGAGATCTCGAAATGCTTCCATCAAAGAGTTGCACATTGCCTTTTTATATTCTTCTTCCGAAAACTCCGAGAGAGTTAAAAGTCAATTTATTTTGAAATCCTGAGCTGTAGGGTGCATTTTATGAAAGAAGCACGCCTTTTTGGAAGATGTAACTTTCAAGGAACAGGGGTTGGGAATGATTTAGATCCACAGTCAATTCATTTGATGGAGGAAACATATTAGGACAGGACTGAAGAATTCGTATTACAACTTGTCTGAAGAAACGAAACTTAGGGAAAAAGAAAGCTAACTTGAGCACCGTCTCAAGTCAAGATGTTCAAATTAAGATACTCAAAGAAAAGGAATGAACCAGGATAAATCCATTTCAGCAAAAAATGCGTTTATTTTTATAAATTCGCATATATAAGAAAAGTTGCATTTCTCTGAGCCTAATATATAACAATTGTAAATGAGAAACAGCACCTTTAAGTTTCCGTCTAGCCCAATTGATGACAGGCACAGCGAAGCTTGCGTGCGCAATTTCATTGAAATGCCTTTGACCGGTTGCATGTCAAATACATTATTTTTTTGCAGACAATTATGTTGTATTTATCTTCTTTTTACATCACTAATAATGATGTCCATCACTTGGCTGGCAGTTGTATAATTAAGTGTTTATTATGTTTTTTGAAAGTGTGGTCCAGCATGAACCTTGCGCCCGAACTCAGCGGTCAACATATTGCGCTCAAAGGAAGATTAAGAAATTTGCGGCGGCCCAATTTGGTTCGGCGTCATCAGTGCGGGAGCCGTTGTTGTTAGGTTAGGCCTCGCGATGGTTGACTCCAGTTGTTCAGAAGGTTTAGAAAGTTTAATTTATGTTGTTGGACAAATGGATGATAGCCATAGTATTTAGGAAACAACTTAGATTTAATGATGTAATTATGGAAGTTATGAATTTACATTTAAAGGTTAAATGGGTGATATTGCAATTACATTAGGAGCATGAGATATATGATGTTGTCACTATGGCTGGTTTGCTGGGAATGTCTGTATTCAGTCAAGTGTTGTCGAAAGCGGCCGCTCCCCTGCGTGGGGCCTCTTTCGTTGGCGAACTCTCATTGGATTGAGATATCAACAACTGACTTAATGTTGCATGCCTCTCTCGATTTCTAGGAACCGAAAGAAGGGTCTATGAACTCCAGGCGCCGCATAGTCCTTGCCCAGTGATTTTCATCGGAAATCACGAAAGAAAGAAAAAAAAACTTGCAGGTGACTGGAGTTACAGGTTATTGAAATGGCAGAAGTGCAATGAAATGGCGCATGTGTGAAATTACAGAATTTGTTATGTGATATATAAAAATATAGGCATTAAATACACTGGTTTAAAATTTAAAGTATGCCATTAAAATTAAGATATGAATGCCATTAATAATTAAATTTGCACTTCCGTAAAAGGAACATCTCCACAATTACTAAAAAGCAAGACATCGCAGCACATTGTAGCAGTGAAAGAAAAGAAAAAAAAATCACTGTAAAAAGCAGGCACTCGAAGAAACATCTATTGAAGACCACACTTGTTTACGACAAACAGCTGACGCAGAGAGGGAGTCTCACGTTCCCCCACTGAGTGGGTCCAGTGACGGGGAGAAAGAAAGCACTGCGTGGTGTCAGATTACACGGCTAATGAGGAAGCCGAAGAGGGGTGTGTCTCGAAATGCTGTTGTGGGGTTGAAGTCGCTCTTGATTTATGAGAACAGAGGGGAAGACCTGTCCGTCTGTAAGTTGCAGGAAGAAAGTAGGTCGCGAACTCTTCACTTTGGAGCCAAAGGAAAATATTCACGTTACGTTTGAAGGGGTGGATGCTGGAAAAACGATGTGGCGGTTGACATCGGGAGGTGTGTGATTGGAGTGCGCTGTGGGTGCTTGGAAGAAGGGATGCGTCTTGCTTTAGCGGAGGTGGTCTGGCCGACGGAGAAGGGTGGGACGTTGACGGATGGCGGTCGGGGAATCCGATGCTGGGTAGCAGTGCGGGATTCAAGCAGCGGGGGTTGCTGACCGCGCCGGCAGCCAGAGGTGGGGGTGGGGCGGAAGAAGGTGTTGTTTACCGTGTCGACAGATGCGCCCATTAGTCGTACGGGATTCCCAGTGGTGGTTGAAGTGATCCGGACTTTAGTGGTTGCCAGGGTGCGGGTTGAAGGGGGTAATCCAGAACGCTGTGTTGAGTGCGCTATCTTGGCAGTGGATCGCCAAAGACGTGTTGATGTGGGTTTGTTGTCTCGGCAGTGGGTCGCGGAGACGTGTTGAGGGTTGTGGTCTCGGCAGTGGGTCGCGGAGACGTGTTGAGGGTTGTGGTCTCGGCAGTGGGTCGCGGAGACGTGTTGAGGGTGGAGCGGGATGCGGTCGCAGGCAGTGAGTCGCGGCGACCATCCCGTTGTCGGAGTGCAGAGCCGAGTCGATGACCTCATCAGCAGTGTGGCGCGTGCGGAATTCCAGGGACATTTGCAGGGTGTTGCAGTTGTCCGATGCGCAGGTTGCGATAATGGTCATCAGTTGAAGGGCTTGCAGTTGTCCGAGGCAGGAGTGGCGCAGTGTGTAGGCGTCTGGATTACAGGTGGCAGGTGCGCAGTCACGTAGATGCGGTGACTACGCTGGCATAATGAGAGTCCGTTATCACTGATTGCTTGTGCGTATTAATATTGTCCGGTTCACCAGTGCGGCGGCCCAAGTTGTTTCGGGGTAGCAGTGCGGGAGCCGTTGTTGTTAGGTTAGGCCTCGCGATGGTTGACTCCAGTTGTTCAGAAGGTTTAGAAAGTTTAATTTATGTTGTTGGACAAATGGATGATAGCCATAGTATTTAGGAAACAACTTAGATTTAATGATGTAATTATGGAAGTTATGAATTTACATTTAAAGGTTAAATGGGTGATATTGCAATTACATTAGGAGCATGAGATATATGATGTTGTCACTATGGCTGGTTTGCTGGGAATGTCTGTATTCAGTCAAGTGTTGTCGAAAGCGGCCGCTCCCCTGCGTGGGGCCTCTTTCGTTGGCGAACTCTCATTGGATTGAGATATCAACAACTGACTTAATGTTGCATGCCTCTCTCGATTTCTAGGAACCGAAAGAAGGGTCTATGAACTCCAGGCGCCGCAAATTTAAACAATAGTACAGGGAATCATTTTATAGTTGATACGGATAGCAGAACCTGTTCCGTATTTTTATATATATATATATATATATATAGATTATACTGGATATTAGTTTGAACTATCAAAGATAGTATAAATCTTCATGACTATTGTGAAATTGAAGATTTTATACATGTTTAATGCTAAACAATATTCAGCATTGATGTAATTAAAGGGGAATTACAGGTTTTTAAAGGTTATAATGCAGGCGAATTAAAAAATTTATAAAACATACAAATTTTATAAGTGTATTTGGAACAACATGTAGGTTTTATGAAGGTTTTGACAAAGGTTTTATGTCGATTGTTTTTGCTTTAATATGTTGCATACACATTAAATTTCAACACTTTATATGCTGTTTAAGAGCTATATGAAATGTCTAACTTTCACATAAGACATAACACGAATTGCGAAGTTTATCATTCAATCCTGTCCAGACCGTTCATAAAGTATGAAAATAGCTGAATGTAAATTTTATCAGGTTGAATTTTTGTTTGTTTGTTGCTGTTTGGGCGAAATATAATAAACACACATAGAAAACGCATTTGCTTGAGCATGCCAGTGGCATATTGTATATTTCATAAAGCTTTTTTACGAATGAAACTGTTAAACTATATATAAGAAATGTATTAATAATACATGTTGTAGTGTATTGACATAAACTGTAAGTATGTTTTTCCGCAAGTGATTTTGTTTGCTATGTTGGATAAAACTACTCAGCTTATTTAATTTATCAATAGCAAAGAAATTATCTGAGAAAATCGGTTTAATAAATAAAGTATATATACTATATAAGTATATATATCATATACTATATATTTTTAAAGTACATATTAGCAAAGCTTTTATTTAACTGTGAATCCTTCAACTCCCTATAAATACCTACAAATATATTAGGATACCGACATTTCCAAGCATTTTCGTAACGATGATACAGCTTAATATTTGAACAACCACAAATAAAAAACCATGTCTTTCTAACTTATATTCCCCATTCCCTTTTTTTTCTTCCTATATATAAATGGATTATAAATGTAATGTAACATGAGCTTATGCTTTTTTTTTTACTATATTCACTTTAATCATTTCTGACTAAACATGCCATCAAAAAAGTCACTCGCTTAAACGCGGATCTGTACCGACAAATAGAGTCTTTAAAAGTAGCATAACAAAAAGACGCAAAGCAATTTTATTTCCGACATATTATACAGATGAATAAGTCTGAGTTAAGAATATACTCAAAAAGGATTGTAGAATTGCAAATTGTATTTTTGATCATTATTATGGAGGAACATTTTTAGAGTTGTGTTATTCGTTGCCACAGACGTTAAAAGCCTCAATATATTTCTACACAATTTTAAAACACATGTTTTGAAATAAAGAAATATTAGTTTTAAATAAAATGGGAAATTCAATATCCAATAATCTTCTTTACCTAAAAACGAATTTAAAATAAAACTGTATACGCGTATTGTAAAAAGGTTTTAACTTGGAAATAAACAAATGTGCTTGTTTTGTAGTATTTTTTTGGCTAAAATATCACCGAATATATGTGTTGAATTTTTAAATGAATCTTAACACCTCGAAACTACTTACGCCTGGTGTTTATGGCGGTATATGAAACATATAATACAAGTATCAAATAACAAAAACACTCAATTTGGTTGTGGTATCATTTACAAGGTTATTATAAATTAAGGTATTTGATAATTATACAGTGAAGATAAAGATTTTTATAAATTTAAACTAATAATAAACGATAAAAGAAATTATATCACCTAAACAAAACACACTAACTTTCTCTAAAAGACCGAAGACACAACAAACTATCCCGCTTTTTCATTATCAACCGAAATAAAGCAAAACAGTTCAGAAGTAAGGATTATCATCCAAAACAAGGATTCTAAAGGAACGGTACCTCAAGGTCAAGCAGTAGTAGGACACACTAAAACACCCCTCTCCGTCCCCCACAACCCCCCTTATCCCCCAAGTGGATCCTTGTTTCTTCAAAACATTTCGCACTTTTTCACTATAAACTTTTCCGGGAGGATAGTTAAACAAGCCAAACAAAAATAAGAGGGTCCTGGAAAGTAATAACGTGGACCAACGATCTCAGCGCTGAACTTTATAAACGATCCTATTTCTTTTACAAGATCGGCGGACACAGTTCGTATAGTTCCACTTTTTTTCTCCTTGGACCATCTTCTTTCTTTCATTGGTTTCCTTTTTTGTTGCTGTTTATTCCCCAAGCTCTACTCACACTCGATTTGTCGTCGGCGGCATTCCTAGGCTAGTCCAGATCCCAAAGGGCCCAAGATGTGGTCGCCAGGGCATCATCCTTTTTTGCTTTTTCCTTCTACCTCCAGGCCCCAATTCGCTCAAAGGGATACAAAGGATAACGTAATTATCCAGAAATATAATCAAATTTGCCGGCGGAATTACCAGGCTCCTGTATTCCGGGAATAGTCAGAAAGCGCTTTCAAATCATCGATCCTGGCGGAAATAAAAATTGGCCAGTACCAGTCTTTCAGTCGGCGGCGATAAATCTCAAGGCCTCTAGCTGCTGTTGTGATAAAATGCAATGGATACATAAAGGAATAAGTTGAGGACGCAATACGAGTACAAATTCGATAGAGCAGTGGTTTGAATTTTAAGTTGAATTTGAAACTAACCCCTTAGCGCAAAGCAATACATTCAGATAAAAACTTGTTGTTCGACATATACTTGTGTTTTAGAAAATACTCGATAAAATATTCTTTACTTTTTATCACCCATTCAGTTTTCTAAGCAATACTTCTCTATTTTAAAAAGAGTAGTTAAATTTAAAATATTTACAAAATGGAGCAATTGTCTGGTTGAAATACTACTGAAAATAAATAATCACATTTTTTTAATGTTGTTAATATTAAGAAATACTGAGTATATTATATTTGTAGTTACTTGATAAGTAAAACGCATTCTAGGTAAACATTATTGGAATTTTAATGTGCTAAGAATGTTTTAAGTACATTTTATTATTTAGGTAAATAAAACTTAGTATATTTTACTTTTAAAATATAAGTAATATATTAATATACAGTGCTAAACAGTGTTTAACATGAAGCTAGAATAAAATTATAATATATTGAATTATGATTATTTTTAGTATAAGAAAATTTCCTCAATTATTTACTACATAAACAAGGGTCCCGATCCTTCCCATGTTGTATTTTATAAGCTGATAAATAAAAACCCGATTCCTAAATAATTACAGCTAATAAGGTGTATGAAGAAAATTAAGGTGCCACCTTAATGGCTTTTGAAAATCATGAAATTTGGACTTGGAGCTGCATTAACGTGTCTAAAACTTGTTATGCGTTTCCTAAAAGCATCTCGTAATTAGTGTCAGAGAGAACTTCTTCATTAGCAAGAAAACAAAGATACAGAAGAGAAAAGTTATGCATGTAAAAATACGCCAGGCCTGGCAGACAACAGACTGATTACGAAAAAATGAGACTTTCACAAGAACTAATTTGCAGTTTATAATGTACAAAAGTTCCGGAATTTTATGAAAGCCTCCTTTAAAAAGATAGCGTATATTTTATGTGGACAACTTTCAGTAAAAGTTGACAGAAGTTCTAAAGTTGTGTCATCTAGTTGGGAGGTATTTTTGGATTTTCTTAAATTCATATAAAAAAATATAAAGCATGTCAACCAATTGTTAGGCTGACATTATGTACTTTAGTTATATAAACGATAAATCCTTTCAATAGATTTTTTTATCGCTGTTGAAAAAACACGCGAAAGCCGTGCCTTTTTTTCATTCAAACACAACTAGGAATTCAAAATAAGAATTCAGAAATAAAGAATTGTAAATGAAATTTTATTGAATCAAGTTCGCTCAAAATATGGTGTTTATATTTTGTAATATTCACACTATTTAAAGTATATTTATGCCATTTTATACAGTTTTAATATTTTATTTTTAATAGACATTCTACAAGAGTAGAGAGATAAAATATTAATAGGATAAAAACTTATTAAAATAGCAAATGTTTAATGGAAAATAAACTACATTTTTTATTTCTCTTCTAACCATGATCAAATGTCATTTAAAAAAACAACGTTTTTGTAAATTCTTAAATTGATAACTGAAGGATTTAAAATATTTTAATGTAATATTTTAGAAAAAAATCTTATAATATTTTATAAAATGTATACAATACTTTTAAAAGTTATTACCACGAAAACTAATTATATGGATACCTATTTAAAGCGACGGTGAAAATTGTGAAACGTTTTCTTTTATTTCAGATGGCATCATTCCCTTCATTTTTTTAATCTAGGCAAATCTAATCTATTCCCGACAAATCCTCCTCTATTGACTGCAACTCAAACGTACATAAATCGTTATTGAGAGGAATCAGCTATCTTCAATAAAGTAATACATCTAGGCAAAGCATTCTCGAAATCATCCCAAAACCGTTTATAAAACGACTCCATATTAAGTCTCCGAGACAACACAGCTCCCGAGAAAATTTGAAAACGATTGATCTTCCCGAGTTTGGTTTAGCTGATGCTTATAATCACACGATCATAAATCGCTTCCGGAAAAGCAGTAGCTATCTTTCACAAACTCAGATATTGACAGCTGTCAGCCTGACTGCCTTCAGCCAGGAACGTTTCTTTAGAGATCTCCTCCACACTTACGCCCGGTTTCATCGGTTTTCCTCATATTTTATCATCAATCTTCTTTCTCCTTGATGAAGTTCAATTTCAACTTCGTTTAAGTAGCCTGGCTGGAAGGGAAGGGGGAGCGATTTGAAAGAGCGGATCTTCTTCAAGTCCCCACCAGAAGCTGTCTGTAAATGCGTTTCCAGAGTTTGAACTCGGTTTCCTCTCTCTCTCTTCCAGAGTATATAAAATGATCTATATTGAAATTACACAACATCAGCACTTTTCTATTTAACGCCACTCCAAGGTGGAAAAAAATCAAAAAGGCCGGAAGCAGGGGAAATTGCGGTTTAAGAAGATTGTTCCGAGATGATTCAGAGAGGGTTGAAAAAGAAGTTTACGGGTAAGCGAAAAGGAAAACTTCAGGAAAAGTCTCGAACTGAGGAAAAGGGGAACGGAGAGAAAAAAAAAATGCTTTAAATTCGGATCGAATATTTTGATCATGTTTGACAGGAGTTTTATTTTGAGTGCCTACAGCCTCTAGAAAAGAAATGAAATTTGAAATCACAAAAAGTGTTTTGTTCTACGATAAGATGGGATTTCTAAATACTGAGAACAGCCATTAACTAAAACTAAAAATAATATCTACTTGCATTGTTTGTTGCATGCATTGTTTTTATAAAATACGTCATTAATAAAATTCATATATATATATATATATATATATATATATATATATATTTAAGGGGGACCCCAGATCCAAATCCTAATTTTTTATTTATGAATTCAAAAATACCATTATTATTTATTTATTAGAACATCTCTTTCTGAACAATAATGAAAGAAAATATTAATTTTTTTTTGCGTTTTTACGGCCTACTTAAATACGCGTTTTTAAAAAATACTACTCTTCTTTTAATTTTTAATATTTAAAAATAAATTAATTAATTAAATACCGGAGTATATACTACAGACGTATGAATAGATTTTTACTGATTTTTGTTTTAGTTGTTCTCAAAAAAATATTTTATTCATAACCTAAAAAATATTCACATTTTTATGTTCATTAATTCGTAAAAATATAATTTATAAAAGTTAGTCATACTTATTTAAAACAAATATTTACAACTTTGAAATCTATTAACAGTTTAGTTTTAAGTAATTTTTTTGCAAAGCCGGAACATTTTCAACGTGGCCAAAATTAAAAAAAAAAATTTCAGTATATGACGAATATTGCAAACGTAAAGTAGGTAAGCAGATGATAAATAGTATATAAGTATGCAAAAAAAAAATGTTTTCTTTCGTCTACTGCTTTGAAATTTTATACACGCCATCTTAAAAATGTATATCATTGTTTTATGGCAAAACATGTTTTAGCAAGTTTTACGGAATTTGGGGCTTGAGTCTCTCTTAAATTAAGAATCGTAAAAATAGTCGAAAATAAATTTAAATTTCAAAGCAAACATTACAAGAACAAAATCCACTTTGAATTAACCACACATTCCATTGGCCTAATTGTTTATATGAAACTGTAATAAATAAAAAACTTCACTTTAAACAACATTCGTTTATTTATTACTATTTGTAAAACATAAAAGAGTAGACAATCAGTACCACATGGCAAGTCCCTCAGCTAGGAAAAAAACGTGTTACACTGTCTATTGTTAAAAAATATTCAATGTAGGTGGTTTACTTTCGAAATAAACTATCGCTTCAACACTTGAATCTTTTATATGATACGCGCACGACACTGAACACCCCTGCTTCTAAATAACACCGTATTCGCATTTGTATTCCTTATGCACTCTTGTTCAAACAAGTGGAAGAAATTTATCAGATTTCTCAACTTTCCACTAAAAAAATTGGCCCTTTTCTTGGACCGGTGTGAAATAAGCTAAAGTAGGCATGGAAAAAAGGTCTCAAAAATCTATTCTAGGTATATTTATTCTTCTTCTGGACAATGGGCTATTTCGCGAATGAGGCACAATGAGATAGGTCCAGCATACCAAACGAGAGAGGTCCCAATTCGTTCCAAAGAACCTTCAAAGGTGGTGATGCGTTAACAAAAAAATGAAGAAAAAAAAGCAGAGAGAAAACTTCGTCAAGCGTCCCTGCACTCCCAATGCAAGACCCTGGTGGCTTTTGTCAAGTACCGTGATGAGGGACCAACACAACTACAGGGATGCCACTGAGAAAGCACCAACTAGCAGACCGCCCACTTTTTTCGGCGCCGCGTCTTCAAAAGCACGCGAGGTTCTTTGAATCTGTATTTCTAAGAAATAGAAAATAACGCGGTTGTGTTATAAAAGATATAAAAAAAAACATGTGTGTGTCTCGTCCTTCTTTTCTGAAATCCTGTTGAATTGAATCCATCAGGTGCTTATTTTGTTCCTAAGGACACTAAAAAAACGTTTGGTTTTATATCTTTTTCTTTAAAAGTTACGCAATGGGCGGCTATTTTATCATTTCGATTCTTTTCACTTCGTATTAAAAGGGTGTTCTCAAAAATGTAGAATATGCAACGTTTTTTTTTTATGATGCTTATTATTTTACTTTGTTCGACATATGGGTCATACATGAAGAACATGAATTTTTTTCGCGACATAGAATTTTTTTTTTATAAATACAATAAAACCTCATTGTATTTAAACAAATTGAGATTTAAGCAATAAGAAAAACTAAATTCCAGTTATACAATTCGTTAAACAATGCCTATAATTTTCAGCCTATAATATTGTATTTATATAAATGAAATACACACATTTCGAACATATTTATATATACGAAATATAACATGAGTACAAAACATAAAATTGTAACCATTTGATAAGAAAGAAAAAATCACGCATTCATTCACAATTATCCTTCACTAACAACGTCTAAAAAAATATGTTATAGTATAACAAGATATTATATTGCGACTCAAATGACAGAGTCGTAAAAAGAAAAGATTATAACCCCATAAAGAAAATGTTTTTATCCAGCTAAACTTCTAACCACAAAAAGTAGTATAAAATAACGAAGTCTCATGTAATATTACCTTACACTAATAATATCAACAGAAACAAAAAAAAAAACACATAACGTAATTCGACTCCCAAGTTAGTCGCTAATTATGCCCCAAACATACAAAATAAATATTTATCGAGTACCAATCTAACTACGACTAGTACTAGAAAGAAACCTCTTCAAAGATAATAATTCATTTATGTTTCAAATAGTTAGTTTTTAAGTCTATTTAAGTTTGCGCGTAGAATGCAACTGAAATTAAAACGAAAAATGATTTACTTTAAAAGAGAAAAATATTTTTGTCTGGTTTTCTGATAATAATAAAAAGGATGAATATACAACTGTTTTAAAAGGCATGTATAATTCTCTGAGAAGTCATTTTGAACTCGTGGCACCAAGCGTAACATTACATAATACGCAGAGAAGACTATTCTATTCACAAAGAAAATATTATTTCCATTCAGTTCTTTTAACTACAGGTGAAGTGCATATAAAAGCCGCAAACCCTTATAGTAATAACCCCTGAAGAGAAACAAAAACCTTATATATCTAATAGAGTCCGCCGCGACTCAAACGGCAAAGACGGACATTATCACCACATAAGAGGAATAAGAAAATTTCATTCGGCTCCGGCCTAACTGCAGAAATCAGTTAAAGTGACAAAGTCTCATCGAAGGCCCCAGCCCTAACTGCGCTGGCCACTCCACTGGAATGACTCGCAAAGGGGAAAACCACCTCCTCCCCTTTGGGGTCTAACCAGAAAGGAGGATAAACTACGTCCCCTCTGTTTCCTTTAATTTGATGGTGTTTCCCAAAGAGACAGACATTATTTCTCGAAATGAGACCCAGTGGGGTTCAGCCCCGGCTCTGGAAATTATCCAGGGCAGGGCCCCTGCTATAAGCCCCGCCACCAGGACCAATACCAGGGAAGGAAATGAGGTGCTCTCCCCTTTAGCCGCAGAAAAAAACTGCTTAGCACTTACTCGACCGTTCTTATCAAGATCCACTCCCTTGGTGAGCTGTCGAAATTGAAAGCACCGCAGAATATACTTCTATTGTCTAATTCAATTCTTCGGCTGCGTGGGTGTGAAGTACTACGAAAAGAGGTGTAGATCTCGCCGGAGAAGATTATTTTTTGAATTCAAGGGGGAAATTAAATTATAGTGGATTCCAGTTTTATTAGCAGATCGAGTTTACTTGTACCCCACCTCGTAAAAATAGGTGGCGCAAAAAATTTATTGACATATTAAGTTAATTGACAAGTCAAGCAAGAGCATAAAGCGATAATTAGCTAAAAAATTAGTGTTGTTTTTCTTATTATTGTACGTTAATATGAATTTTTCGAATTTAGCCTGGGAACTGCACTTTTGCCTGTTGAGATCGATGTGTATGTAGCAAGTAAATATTTTTGCGTTTTATTATTGCATTTTACAAAAAAACAACTCATTCGTTCTTCTCTAACTAATTCTATAAAAAATTACAATATTATACGATATATTTTGGCACAGTTTAAAAATGATGCTGTTTTAATTTTTCTATTAAACCTCAGTATAAAAATATATAGAGAGAATTTATATGAAGTTATTGTTTGCAAAATGGTATTTTCTGCTTACTGTAAACCAGACAATATTTTTAGATTTTTTTCATAAAAGCATTATTTAAAAAGTCTGACTACAGAATTTTAAATATTTCACAATACGCAGCACATATTATCAACTCACAAATTGTAAAATAAAGTTAATATATAAAATAGTATACCATTAAGTGCATTCTAACTGCCCAATAATACCCAGAAATATTGACTAGCCAATATTTCTGTTTAACAAATGCAAATGGAGAAATATTACCCCCCCCCCCCCCCCTCCTCTAAACAATGAACCCAAAACCGATATTCGAATGAAATAAGAAAAGGTTTGAAATGCATATGAAAAATAAATAATTTACTATCGGCAAAAGGAATTTATGGAGAACTATATTAAATAAAAGAAAGCGTAGTAGATATACAAGATTATTTTGCAATATTTTTATTCATTTCCAATGTCTACAAACAAGATATTTTATGTACATTCTTGTCTGAAAGTCAAATTCTTATGATGTTATCAATATCATATTTCTAAATTATGCAGTAAATGCATTACCATAGTCGAAGCTAAGGTCTATTATCAATTTACAATTCCACTATGGAATCACAATTTTATCGAGTGACAAAGAACATTTTTAGTCGAAGCGGACAACTAAAGTGGAAATTGCTATGCGTAGAGGGAGAAACATACGCTTTTTCTTATTGAATGTAAATGAATGTCTAAGGAAAATAAGTTGATATTTTTGACCAAACGTATAAAATGTGAATATCATAAGAAATGCGTTGCTTGGTTTGCAGAGTATAAATGTGAATTACAAATTAATTTTACTGCAATAACCTAATACAAAATAATATAGCATTTAAATAATGTGGTATCGAATAAAAATATACAATAAATTAAAAATGTACCAACATTCTGTATTAATAACAACTATTCTCATGTTATTTTCAAAGTATTACCAGTTAGATATTAAGTGTAATTTATGTAAGAAATTTTATAAAAGCGCGTAAAGGCTTTGACATATTTTAATTTTAATTATCAATAATAATTAGCACAACATTTGTGAAGTCTGCCAATTTATCTAAGCAAAGAATGAGAAACCCTTCACATTTAATACACTCCACCTGGTAAAATAACAATCATGTTAACAATTGAATAAAAGTATCATTACTAATGAAGTATTAATACTTTGACCTCATATCACAAAGAATATATCCTATTAAAGATTATATTATCTCAGCAAGACATTCCTATGGATTTATTACCGAAACCTTTGCTTCTCGCAATCTACGAACCTGTAACAAGTACACTTAAATAATTGGGACCCATCTTCCTATCTTAATGATAAGACCAATTACTCAGAAAACTTAAAAGTCATTCGTTTATCTTTCGTCTCGAATTCCCCAGTAGAAAATCGAATTCCGGGCCAAAAGAAATGGAAAATCGCACGTTTCCAAGAGTAATCGATGTTAATTGGGAATCGACAAGCGTCACAGTGGGGTTAATTTCTTCGTTAGCAGACTCGGGAGGAATTAACATTTCCACTTTTGTTACTCGGTTGTCAAAGAAAAATCTCGTCTTTTGAGGGTTGCATTAACTAAGTTGTTGCAGTTTCTTTCGTTTGATTTTCATTAGCGCTCCTTTTTATCTTATGTAGATTTCATTAGACATTTTTAAGATTCACATATCTAATCATTTTCGCTGATTCTTCACAATGGAGTACCGAACGCAGAAAATTACCCAAATTAGGATTGAGTAGCACAAAGGATGGAGGGATTGTCATTAGCGCAGAACTTTTAAAATGGGACCATCGACGGAAAGTTTATGTTCTTTTTTTGTCATTTCAGGATTTGTATTTTAGAAATTTAAAATATTTTTTACTGAAATATACATATATTTGTGTGTGAACAACACATATATTTTGTATAATAAATAGCGTTGTTGAATATTATGCAATAAAATTCAACAACGCTAATAAAAGTTTGCTAGTGAGTTTGAAGGATTCTCAACTATGGCTTTAAAATAGCTGAAAACTGAAAATACTCAATTAGTAAATTATCAAATAAAAAGTTTATTCGCTTAACTTTATACATTTAATTCAGACAATTCAGTTCAGTTTTCGATTTCGGTGATTTATTCATTCTATTATTAAAATTATGTTTCGTACTCAGAATAAGGTCAGTGCAGATCTATAAACCTAATTTACTACTATAAATGGCTTCATATGTATTAGAAACAATGCATAACAAGCAATAATATTTTTTATGTAAACGTAAAAGGTTCACATTTCAGCAAAATACTAAAATAATTTGTGACCCTCAACATAAAGTTTATTCTCCACTTTAAGACTCTTATATTTGAAATTCGAAATGATGTCTCTTAAACATGTGCCAAACCGAAACCATGCTACTTCCCCATTTATAGAGCCCTTTAAATGTAATTCCATACAATAAGCTGGATCTAATAAAATAAAGAAAAGCATGATACATTTTCCCAATAAACATCCTGACGGCGCCAAAGAGGAGTACTTTGAAGTTAAAACTCGATCTTAAAAAAACAAAGAAACAGGAGGCAACATGAGAGTTCTTCAGATGACTGAAAAGAAACTTTTAGTTGAGCACAACCGTTATTTAGGACCCTGCACGGCAATAAAATGCTACGAATGTGAGCGTATTGGTCAAATAACAACTAAAAGGATTGAGTGAAGGAAACACAAGACGAAGAAGAAGAGAGGAACGACTTCTTTCTGGAGTGAGAACTCTAAACATAAAACTTCAAAGTGATGAAAAAGGTGGTAAAGTTCCAATAGTTAAAGCCCCCCGAGAGAAAAAGCTTTAAAAGCTGTTTGGCCCGGCCCTAGTCTGAAATGAGGGATCCTAGCCGCATAAAATTTAATGTGGGAACAAGAGATAATGAAGCTTTTAATGGGGATTTGAAAATTCAGATCTCCATTTCATGGAGCATGAATTACCAAATTTTGAAAGCGTTAAATAAGGAAATTACACTTCACTTATGAAATGGGGGGTAGAGACTGGATTCGCATTTAATGATATAGGTAAGGATTTGGAAGGTTTAAAGATATGTAAAGCATGCGGTTTATAAGTGCAAAAGTTTTAAGAAAATCTATAAAACTGAAAATGCGCCAGATTTACTTGTTCGTGTTATTGGTAATTTAGAGGTGGAAGATTTTATAGTGGTACTCAAGTTTGAGACTTGTCGGTATAAGTTTTAAGAGGTTGGGGAACTTGAGTGCTTTTGAGAACTATCGTTTTTAAATAAATAAGTAAATGATATTGTTGTATTAATTCATTATCTAGATGCGCTAGAATATGACTTCTGTAAGTTAAAACTATTATTCAGTAAAAATAAGTATTTTTGAGTGAATATGAAACTTTATCTCCTAATGTTTATTTTCTTTTCTTAATGTTTACGGTTTAAAATTACTGATTTTTATAAGACTTTTAACAAGGATATTTAAAAAAATGTCATTTAAAGTTTAATAATCCTTCACACATATTCGAACTATAAAAATAATAAGGTAACATTATATAGTATGTCCTGTATATAAAGTTATACACTTATTGTTTATGACACATACAAATTGTATTTTTTTAGAACTACAGTAGATTTTTAACCCAAAAATCAATCTTTATTTTTTTTGTTACGCATAAAACGTACACGATAAAACGACACCTTTAGAAGAAAGAATGCTTTTCCAAATAAAAATTGAAGAAATATGAAGGAACATAATATGAAATTCTAAAGTGGGGCTTTTGAACTCTACATACTTTGGTTCAGAAATAACACATGGGTCACTATGGGTCGGAAAGCTCTTTAATATCCATGGTCAAAAATACCGGAATTCGTCGAAAATATTGCACGTACCCGTTTAATTCCAGGCTAGCAAATTATAGATTTTGTTTTTCTGTTTAGGGTAGTGAACACTGAAAAAAAAGTTTACTTTCAAATTTAATTTCAAAATCATAATGCAATTCTCCGCAAAAATTCATATTTTCAATATTACATAAATAAAAAAAAAAGAAAAAGCCAATAACGTAATTCAAATAAATATATATATCCCAGCAAATGGCTATAGAAAGAAGAAAAAAAAAGACCGTGCCTATTCTTCCATCAAATTTGTTCTCCGACTTCCGTGTCAAAAGATCGCCCCCATAAAAAAAGCGAAAGGGGCATTGCCAGCCCCGGACACATCAATGCCTCACTTTGTTAAAATGAGATGGCAGCACTGTAGGAAAAACAAATAAGAAAGGAGACATTCAAACGGGTGAGTCTAGAGAGGCGGGTGGCAATTGTTTCATAGCACGGGGCCCACTACTAAAAAACAAGAAACCCAAGGAGGGTAGAGCAATCAGTCACATAGTACAGGGCAATGCCAGCCTCCGAATGGTGATCCATCATGGCTCACGCAACACTTCGCGAAAACGTTTTTCTTCTGTTATTGGCATTTTGATCTGGACTTCACCTCCAAAAGTAATGAAAAGATGAAAATAATGAAAAAAAAAACTTAAGAGAGATTGGGGGAGGAACTGGAAGGGGGGTTGATTTATGTTTCCCCTGAATGATCGACAACAACGGGGTTCAGCGTAAGAGGACCGCCCATAAATTATGTTCGCTACTTGCGATTCGATTTGGTCGATCCTTTGCATTGGCGATCACGGGTGTTTTTTATTTGGCCGTTTTTTGCGCTAATATTTCCGTCAAATGTTCCTTTCAAGTCATTTAGTCAAAAAAGATGACGTAAGCTAAAAATAAAAACAGAATTCCACCCCCCCCCCCCCCCTTTCGTTCTACGCATAAAATGATATTGTATCTGAAGCCGTGTTTTTTCGTTCTTGAAGTCGTTTTAAAGTTACAAAAGGCAGCAGCCCCGAAGTTGGTTGGTTAAATTAACGTTGCACGGACTAGAGCTATGCAGTGGGTTATTGGCAGTGGTTCAGAGTCTATCTCGAAGAAAAGACCCGGCACTCCCCGAAACATGACGATTTCTAAATTGAGACCAATTTGAAAATTAACATTTATCAGGTAGTGAATGTTGATTATGCATACCAAGGCCACATTGACTAATACCAAGTTACTTAACAACACACAATTACATTAGTATTAGTCAAATGTTGTCACATTGACTAATATCTAGTCACTTAACTAGAATTAGCCAATAAGGCTTTATTGTGAACATTAAATTTACATTTAACATGAATCATGTTAGACTATCAATAAGATACTTTATTTTTGTTTTACCAATCACAAATAGTATTAAACTGCAACAAATGGCTACCCTCATAGTAGTTTAACCAACAGTATTAGCTATGAAATTTACAAATTGATAAATACCTTGTTTTTCTTGGCTCCAAGTTAAACGAATTCTGAAGTAGGGGAAGAAGTACTGCACTCTCAGCTAAAGGTACAGTGGTATGTGCTTGAACTCTATAAATGCAACTGGTGGTGTTGTAGAGCTTTTCTGAAGAAGAAAAAAATTATTAATTGCCAATTCAATCAATATATATTTTTTTACTAAATGAAAAGCATCTAGCATTTTACAAGCATTTAAATGACATTTGTTAAAAATAAAATAAAGAAAATAGTATATCTGCAATTTAGTATTGAAAATCCTTTTTGGTAAAATCGAATTCATATCTTCTCGGTGAAAAAAGATACGAGTAAAACTTCAAAGTTTTCAAAAATATATTTTTGTAAAATTTATAAATATTCGCCTATTACATTTTGGTTTCAAACTAATATTTACAATAAATTGTTGAAGAATTTATATTCTCGAACAAATAACCGACAATGAGAAATGCGTTTAATGATAATCCTCATTAGCATATCAGTCCCCATTAAAGTCTTTAAGACTATGGCTGTCACTAAAATTTATTGAAAGACATTAGAAGTAATAAGGAAAGAGACGTAAAATTGGAAAACTGTCAAAAGGGAAGAATAAGTTGAAATGTATAAAGGGAGAAGAGAATTTTATCCCGTTTTCGCCTGAGAGTGATTCATATTCATTTCTGAAGGCAATATAACAGATTCTCACATTAAAAGTAACCATCACTTATATGAATAAAACTAGAAAAAATTATCAAATAAATCACATTTTATAGAATGGGAATATAAGATACGAGACTATAATATTCTATAGAATGAGGCTATAAGATTCTATAGAATGAAACTATAAGATATTATATAATGAGATCCCATTTCATGAATGTATTACTAATTAAATTAAATAATTATTAAAATAAATGCGAATAAATTGTTATAGGTTTGAAATAGCGAACGTTTTATTTTAATATTTTCTTTATTTTAAAATATTTTTAATGAAACTTTTTTATTTTAATAAATTGTGCTTAACTAAAGAATAATCAGTCTTCTGTGATCGTCAAATCGCTAGTTTGGGACCGGACAAAGTCTTGTATTAAGGCAAATAATGTAATGTTATATTAAAAAACATATAATAACATATTTTAAAAAAATGATAATACGGTGGAACAGATCCCATCCGGATAATTGGATAATTCACGATAACAAGGTTATTTCTTAGTAAAAAAAACAAATTTTGCTTTAGTATGTAAAGTAATTTAATGACTAATAAAAACGATATCATTCACCGATAAAAAAAAGCTTTCAAAATATGTATTTTGCTGATTTTCTGAAAGCGATCCTGACCAAGATAATTGTGATGATCCGAAATGTTTGATCCGGATAACTGGAGTTCGGATAATTGGAGTTCTACTGTATTAAATTATATACAAAACCACTAATTTTAAAACAAAGTTAAATGCGCATATTTTTTTTTTAAATCACCAATAAAATTTAATCAGTTTTAACGAACGCAAAAGTATATTCTTGTTACAGATGCAATTGGAATTCCCTTTTGACATAGTACAATGAGGAGAAAGCCCCCTTATAAGAGATCACAAGGAAAGGTTACCTAAATAGGTACTTTGATGTCTACAATCAATTCCATAGATGACTTAGATTTCTGGTCCTCGACTGCATGAGGGGAATATGAAGGCAATAAATTAAAAACGATCCTATACATTATTCATGATTTGAGATTGGTCACAAAGTGATTTCGCCTGCCAAGGACAACGCTAGCGAAATATTAGAAGATTCTCATACGGTAGACTCATTACGCGAGCACATTTGTTTTTCATTCTTTCCTTTCGGTTTTTCTTTCCTGGCATGAAAGTAATATATTGTACCCGATCATTTCTCAAAAGGAGTTGTGAGATATTATATGATTTCGAAATCAGAATTTTGATTACTGGCTAGCCGTATGTTATTCCAAGGTTGTGGACTGCTTAGATATAGCCATTATTAGAAGTGGCAGATAAAGTTTAGAGATACAAGAAATAATCGTTAAAATTTAATCGTAAATCGTACGTTTGGTTGGTTGTTTGGTTAAAATAGAGTTGCACTAGAGCTACTCAATAGGCTAATGGTGAAGGTTTGAAATCTATTCCGAAGGAAAGACGGGAACTAAAGCTTACGTTTGAAGAGAGAAAAAGTGTACATATAAAAAAGAAGAATCGCTCTTTTCTATTTTTATGAAAAAAAGTGCTATAATTCAAGATGAGCAACTGTTCAAGAAACACTAAACTTAAATTAAGGTAAAGAATAGTAAAATGTCAAAATATCTTGTACTCAATTCTTACAAAAGAAATTACTTTATACAGCCTCTCTAGCCACAAAAAATGTATAATGGTCAATCACGACAATTTAAAAAATATATAATATAAATGCATTCCTAGATTGTACTAAATGATAAAATAAAAAAAAAATAGAAAATAATTAAATACAAGTTATTTAAAATAGAAATATAAACTTAAATTTACAATGTATCGTCAATGTTTATCAAAGTATATTTACTGTGCGATTTAAATTGTTTTTAATTAGTCATAGCTTATTTAAAAATATATACGGCTCTTTCTGTTATTGTTATTAGAATAGGTACATTTAATAATTTAAGTTTTATGGGAAGATGGCAATAAACAATTTATATATATTTAAATTTATTAAATATAACTTACCTTTGCTAGCCCCTCAAACGTATAGATATAATTCGATTAACCATCATTTGCAAGCACCTCTTAAATTATGTCAAGTTACAATAGATAAAAAGGTAATTCCATTCATCCAGAAAATTAATAATGAATTTAATCATAATGTAATATCAATACTATCCTGCGTTTTGTTATAATTTGCTATTTTGAAACATTTAAAATTACAAACTCACAATTCCCATTCCAGATAAGCTACTCCAGCGCAGTTGTGTAACTTCGAAATGAGTAAAACCAATGTGGTTTCATGCTTATATTATTCAACTGAAAACTATATAAAAAAGTATACATTCACTTTTTAATGGAAAAAACTGTAAATATTACATTTGTTTTAATTAGCACGGAACTACGGCGGCACAATACAAATTATAAATCTCACACCGACTGGGCACGCATCATGTCCTTACCCCTTCGCGAAAACAGACACGGTCCGCCCGTCATAGACATTCAAAATTAACCTCGGAGATTTTCAATCTAATTACCTCCTTCGCCGCGCGTATTAAAACAGCCACACCAGCCAACCCTCTCCCGGTATTAATAATTGAGAACCTCGCAACGCCCTTTCCAAGCAGGAGTTGACTGATACCTACTTTAGCCCTTCTGGCGAAGAATCTGAACAGATGCAATATCGTCCCGCTCTAAACATGCTCGAAGAAACCCTTTCAGTTTTCATCGAATTTGCATAAAGGGTGCGAGTTAAGTAGGGAAGATCTAACTCGGCAAATACCTCCATCTGTCCCCTTTCCCGCGGCTAGAAGAGGCCGGAGTCAGTAGATCGCAATTAATGCTCATTGCCCGAAATATTTAGGGCCCCAGGGGGTGTACCCTGCGTTGGCCATCTGGCTGGAAATAATGCAATTTTAAAAGGGTTTGGGGTGGAGTTTTTCGTGTTTAGAGAATTAGGTAATGGAGATCAACTTTTTGCATGCTAATACTGTGACTGCAGGGATATATTGGCGTTAGCGGGAAGTTACATCAACATTTTTGAAAAACATTGAGTACCCAAGCACTACGAATATATTTACTAGCAATATGCAAAGTTGGTATTTTCATGACCCATTCCGAAGATAAAATAAATTGATTTTGATTATGCCTAATACACGGTGGTCAAATATTGTCGGACGATGGTCATTGTTTGGCTGTATCACATTTAGCTGTATTGGCATAATAAAATGTGTTTGGCCAATACTTCGATATGCGTAGTTAAGCAGCAAAACAATGACTATCGCCCAACAATTTGTGACCCTCAGTATATTGAGAACAACTACTATAAGCAGGGTTAAAAAACAATTGTATGTATCTGAAATGATACTTCGTTAGTTAATAATTTTAGCAGTACAATAACGATATATATCGTATTACGGTATCTCAAAAGAACGATAAGGAACTATGGTAGATAGCATAACTAGACCTAAAATCACAAACAAACGACATAGTACCTAATCCTAATGAATAAAGCAATAACGAATACACACTCGCTAATAAAACAGATTAAATTATTATCAATAAACAATGTCAATAAATCCGAAAAAATTCATTTCCATAATAAATGAAAATTGATAACATACAATTTTATGAAAAGACAAACTATCCGAAACTCAAAAACTACTTTAAATATTCTTATTAATACACGCAATTGAATCCAATGGGAAAATTAAGCGCCAAGAATTTCCAGTGCTCATTTCGTAACGAATTCTTTCTTTGAGAAACGAATATTAAGTCAAGAATTTCAATCCGAATTTTGAGATTCATGCCCGACCACGTACGTCGGTAAACATTTCTGTTACCCTCTTGAAATTACTTGCTATTCCCGGGACGGATGAAATACAGTAACTTCTGAGGCAAATGGCACGTTCTAGACCCTGAGTGCAACACTTGAGCTGGTCGAAACGCTGAAAATGCGCAACCATAAGGGGGTAAACGGAAAAGGTTTATCCCTATATCAAGGCATTTTCTGCCTCGAATAGCACAGTGGAAAAATTAAACATTAATATTATTTCTACCGAATTTCGCTATAAAACTAATTGTCTTTTGAAGTGTTCGTTTGTAATCTAACAGCAATATTTTAAAATAATACAGAGTTGCATCTTTCGAAAAAGTTTCATTTTTTTACATCGCACAATATGTGCTTCTTTGGTTGAATTAAATATATTATTTACTTTCAAAGCATTAATGCATTGTAAGTGTTAATTTTATAAGTAGAAAACCTGCGAGGCTGTCATGTTTAATACAAATGTAAATATATTAAGCATGGTAATGCGAACTACTTAGGGTAAGGTGGGATGAAATGGGTAGTGGGGTATAATGGGCATATTACAATTAAATATAAATTACACATTGTGAAACTTATGCTTTGATCTCGTTCTTTTAAATTTATGTGTGATTTAAACTAAGCCCAAAAATCGATTTGTTTGCGTTTACAAAAAAAAAAAAATATTTTTTAAAAAAAAAATAGCATATAAAATAAAGACTATCACCTGGTTTCTTAATATATTGTCATTTTAACACAATGGAATAGAATATTTAGAACAAACAACGAATGTCAAAAATATTGACTTATGTATGATTTCTAAACGTACTAACTCTTACCTATAAAATTATTTTACTTTATGATGCTCTAGGCAAAAATAACTAATTACCAATTTACAACAGCAGATAAAAATAAATTACAAAATGAGATCCCTAAAGCTAAGCATTAAAGTAAAGTTTTGAGAGGCACAAAAATCTGGGAATTATAATTCTCTCAACATAAAACGCGAAAGCATTTAACAGTTCGATTCTTAATATAGTTGCACGGTAGTTTTAAGATACAGCTTGGTACACAACAAGTGAGGGCAAACAGAAACGTTCAGTAAACATGCGTCAATGTTTGTTTAGTATTTTTCAAGATAAAGGTATCGCGGTGTATTGTCCTACATCCCTACTTAGCTTTTAGGTAAGTTCAAACTAAAACAGTTAAGGTGTGATCATATGATATTTAATACGATGTTTACTACAACATATTTATTTACTTTTGCTCGAGTTTAGACTATTGACTTAAACTCAAATAAAATATTCTTCTACTAAAAGTGTATGTTCACATATTTTCTTAGTTACATTAAGGTTAAATTATGTGTATATGTTTGCGTAAATTAATACAAAACGACTTATTGCTAGATTATATATGAAATTTTAATTGTTCTGTTTTAATTGAATGTTTGAATAGTTCATGAAGCAAGGCTTATAAAAATCCATCCATAGTTATAAAATAATGCTTATTAATTACTGCAGACAAGTAATATTACATAAATGTAAGTTTAGTTGTTTAAAGAACATTGAAAACTAATTTCGAAAAGCGCAATTGTTATATATTTTACACTTTTATTAGCATAACCATCGATGTGCCAATGACTAAAAATTACAAATTTTCATTTTGAGCACTCTAAAACACCCTAAACTAATGTGGGTCTGAAAAAACACGAAACAATAGGAGAAGAAATGTTAAAAGAGTTGCTGCAATTTCTGTCACTTGCATGTATTATTGCGACTCAGGGCTCGAAATAACCCACGGCAGACGCGGCATTGCAGAAAGTTACTATAATGCCGAAAGTTACTACTGCCGTGACTATGATTACGTCTCACGGCAAACATTTCTGCGAATATTTGCAGCCCGATTTTTTTTTCCGAATAATTTTTTTTTCTTCCGATTTTCAAAAGTGCGGAAGACGCACTATGCGCCTTAATCAGAATAAGGGCAAGTAGATCTCCACTTTCCGATTTTAAGATTGATCTAGATGAATTAAATGAATCTCTACATGTAATCGTAAACCTTGCTTATAAATAATATGTGTTTGCACCCTGCGATATACTTGTATGCATTTAAACGCGTTGTTTTAGTTAAATTCAAGTATTTTTTAATCTAGCATGTGTTTTGGTATTTCCTGCAAATTATATAGTTCACAAACTAAGTTAGTCAAGTTATTTTTCATTATTTATTTGTTCAATTGCTTTAAAATTCATAAAAAAAGAAACTAAAAATTACAGATCACAGAATCGGTTTTATTTTGAGTTTTGCCGTAAGCTCGACAGTTTTGATGAGAGCTTATAAAAGCTCTTAGCAGTGTTTGCTACCAGCTTTAAAATGTTATTTCGAGCCCTGTTACGAATATTATATTTTTGGGGACATTATATTACGGATATTGAAAACTTTCACAAAATATTGATGGCACAATCACAAAAAAAAAATTATGGTAATTTATTAAAATCTAAATAAACCAATAAAAAAGGCAAGCAAATGCATCCAGAATTATAGCAATTTTAGCAAAATTTTCAAAGAAAAAACAAAAACAAGTTTGGTAGCAGACTGGGAAGATAATTCGAAGTGGCAAAACAAAAATCACGATCTTCTCGCAATTGTAAGCACCAATATCAACCTGGCATGCACATTCTGCTATTGAGCGCAATTGTGAAACACAATGCACCCAGCCTATAGAAATAAGACCAAATAAATAGAGGAAATACAGGAAAAACGACATACACGCAAAAAAGAGATAAAAACGCAAAGAGAGAAATCGCCAGAGCAATGGGAGTCAGAAGGCGTAGAGATTAAATGGTCGCTAGCAAAGATGAGGTAGAATTTATACAGATGTCTTTAGGAAAGAATTGTCCATCGCCTCTTGAGATACAGAAACAGTTCTTTACTGAGAGAAGGGGGTTGCAACAGACGAAATAAAAAATGGACCCACAAAAAATGAGTGTCCGTGGCTTCTGTTTCAAGCTTCGGGAAGGTTTGTCGCGTGGGCTGAGTATAAATCACGCAAAAGACGAAAATACTTCAGACATACTTCGCACGCGCTATCAGGAAAACTAGAGGAGGGGGCAGAAATTGACTTTTTCAATCCCCCCTCTCTAAAAAGAAAAGGATTTCAAGAGGTTTTTTTTCTTTGGGAAATAAAAAGGCTTTCCAGTTCCCACTTTTATCTCTGGGCACGAGTAGCTAACATTTTTATGTTGCTTTTTACTTCAATCCGTGATCCCGAAAACGAGATCTACTTCTGATGGCGGACATTTTTTTTTTCAAACTTGTTTGGGTTTCTAAGCATCCGTAAAAAAACAACGAGAGAGGGCGAATAGGGGAATAAGCGGCAATATCAACACCACTACGTGGACTTCATAAGGAGTGTGAGAATGTGACAGGAAGGGGGCGGGTCGAGAACTAAAAGGAACGGCTCAAAGATTGAAAATGATTCACAAGGAGAAAAGGATAGCTATAAAAATGATCCAAATATCAAGAAGTTCTTTTGTAATTAAAATTATCTGGGATATTTAAAAACAAAATGTTTTACACACATTATAGCAAAACTACACAGGGTACCCGAAAAGTATCTTTACACGTTAAAAAAAATTAAAAAACATAAATCAAGGAAGTGTCAAAATCATTAAAAAAATCGTTAATAAATGAAGTATCAAAGGTTTTTTTAGGAATGTTTATAACATTTCAATGTGCACACTATTAGTTGTACGAACCATATCGTTAGTTTGAATTGGACAAGGAGGTCCAAAACCACGGCCATCTAGATTTCCAGATATCACGCCATTTGACTTTTTGTTTTAGGGGATACGTTAGAAACATAGTTTAGAAATCCATAATTAATTTCACTGAATGACTGAAGTCGAATTGCAGCGGTCATCCAGACTATTGATTCTTCAATGCTTCACACACGCAGAAATAACACTTTCATTTTTGAGAATTGAGGGGAGGTAGCTCCAATTATTCAAGTTTGCAGAAAGACGTAAAAAACTTTGAAAATTCAAAATTCCAAGTTGTGTGAATATATTCTTTTTGATCAATCTTCTTAATTGTTCCCACATATTATGACAGTATTTTCACTCAAAAATATATCTTCCAGGTGACGTGGCACTTGTTGGATTGTTGGAGCTACCTCTTTCCTGCAACCAAATAGATGTTTTGTCTACCTCTAAGAAAAATATTTCACAAAAATATACAATTTACTATAAAATTATTTTATTTAAAGAAAACTTCAATTGAAATATAGCATATAACTAGGCTTTAAAAATAGAAAATTACATTTTTAATCATCACACTTCCCCCTCTGTAACGTCCAGCTCATCTGCTGCGTTGTCTGGTTGTAGTCCATCGTAGAACCACAAAACGTAAGAGAACCAACAACTCTACTGTTTATAAGTGATGTATAACCTTCCTGTAAGCAAAGCACGCCAGTTGTTTAGGGGAAAATGGTGGTAGCTCCAGGAGCAACCTCTATATTGCAACAAACTAATGAGACAGACAGTTCCATTTCTTGATTAACGCGAGAACTAATGATTGGAGATACATATTTCTGGTACCAAACAAACAAGGTTTTTTTTTACCACAAGATAGTACATGTAACTCCAAATTTCCCTAGGTTGGAGCTGCATCCTTTTTGCAGCAAACCCTTCAATTCTGCGATTGTCCAGGCTACTTTCGTCATAATGGACAATCGTTTCAACATTGAATCGTGTGACTTTTGACGAAACAAGAATCCTCAAATTTCTAAAGAAAGTAAGAATTTAAACGAGCCTTCTTGCATAGAGCCTTGGACTCGGGACCGAGAGGTTCGCAGTTCGAAACGCCCTTCTATATTTATTTGAAATCGTCCTCATTTTTGATCAAATAAATTTCGTTAAAAAACGACAAAATATCAAAAATGATGGAAGTTTCGTACTAGTAATTGTGCGTGCATTGAAATATTCTAAACACTGACAAAAAAATCTTTGATATTTCCTTTAATAAATACAAAAAAAGTCATTTTTAATGATTTTTTTTAAAAGTATAATGATACTTTTCGCACACCCCGTATGACTTTTTATACAGTAAGAAATCTAGAAAACGAAGTTTGTTTAAAGATTGAAAATAATAGTAACTAGTTTAAATAATATATATATTTTGTATAGGAAAAATAGGAAATATTTTTTTTAAAATTTAAATAAAGATTTAAAAAGAAAATTAAACAGAACCAAGAAAAAAACTTTAATTTAATTTTTTTTTGTGAGTGAACTGTATTTGGCTATTATTCCGCAATATAGCTCTCTTATCATGATACCTAGATAAAAAATATAACACGATTCATGTATAAATGTATTTAATTCAAAACAGAAGTAGAACTTCACAATTTAAAAACTTATTTAATATTTTAGTATCTCGTTTATGCTTTAATTTTTAGAGTACATCCTTTCAATTTGATAGGAACATAAATTAAGAAACATATACTATTCACAAAGAAAAATAATTCTACATTATAACACGAGCTTATAAAATACTACACTCAATTTTTATATACCCTTATCCACACTCTAAACTCATCGGAGCAAGTTTTACAATCAAAATATGTTGCATTGTTAACATATCTCTATCCCGCTTCAGATATTTCTACTAACAGCGCTATTTGTTTCGATCGACCTGTTTTGCATAATGAAGGTGGGGCATGTCACATAATCGGAAAACGGATTTTATTGATTCCCTAATTAACGTAAACCCTTGAAATATAAATTTATTTCGAAAACGCAGTAACATATATGAAAGCTCTCTGAAACTTTCCCAGTTATTCTACAACTATTGATTTTTACTGAATATGATGCTAAAATATTTAACCAACGCGAAAACACAGTACACATTGTATAGTACTAATGCGAAACAGTAAAAATTTTAAATATAATATACTTTATAATTTATTATTTTCTTTGACTGCGTGTCACGTTAATTCTAATGTTTGTTATTGTTAGGAGTAATCGTAACGTTGAAAACTTTTAGTTTAATATTCCATATTAATGGATGCAAGTTAATACCTATAGGTCTGAGTAAAGGGTACAGCAAGCAGACCAAATAACCAGTGCACCTATAATTTTAGGAGTTTGATTTTATTTGACGAAGAAAGATGCCTTCCCCAGCAAACAAATCGCATTAAATGTTTCTGAAATTCTGGGAATTTCTTATTTACAGTAAAATTAGTTATTCATTCGAAACAAATTTTAAAGTAATAAATATAGTTTAAATATATCTAGAGAAGTTCTGTTGGATCTCCATGTTACTATTAATTAGAGAGTAACCCCTCATTGTGTTGCACGGCGATTTCCTCAAACATTACATAAAAAAATATTCGCCCAATTTATTAAAAATATTCAGGATATGATATCAATAACAGTCTCTAAAATAATCTTTAGAAATTAATAGAAACATATAAATTTTTAGATATTTAAATATATGGAACGGTCCATTTCAGAGAATAAAAAATGAGAGAAACATTGTAAAAAATATATATCACCTAATTATTTAAATATGTATTCTGTGGGCAAATAAAATGTTCTTAGATCCAATGCATTTTTATACTAAAAACTAGAGTATTACAATACATTAATTGAAGATTGGTGTAATTTGCAAAAGTTTAATTCTATATTTAGTCTACATTAACCAGTATTTTAGAGAATTTTTAAACTACAATTTGAAGTTTTAAAATTTATATTTAGGGAAAAATGTGTATGTTTGTATTCTCCAAAGAGTTCCAGAATATTTTTTAGTGCTTGAAAAGTAAAATACACGCGGTACTTAAATAAAAAATATATAATTCTCTAACAGAACAAATCAAATTCGTGAGAGCACGATACCCCAAATAAATAATACTTGATGATGAGCAACTTGAAATTAAAGTGCTTCGCAATTTGCTTGCCCCGTGGCGATAAAATATAAGTCCAAAAAATCGAACAGAAAAATACAAAAACCTCAATAAAAATAATTTTAAACGTTTTAAACAATTTGTTGCATACGCTGGAAGTAATTTTATTCCCTTTTAAATCCCAATTGAGCTTTGATCATTATTCCAACCACTATCTAGATTAATTTCGGAATACCTTCACTTAGGTCCACAAGTAATTTGAGTATTTCTTAAGACAGGTCCACAGTCATTTGAAGAAGTATTTTTTGTCGAAGAGATTCCATCATTCTTCAACAGTCCAACATGGCCCATGCCCTTGGAACGGAGCCCAAAACGATGTTCCACTTATCGATTTGTCAGTCAGTTTCGCTTCTGCAACTTCAGCCATTTAGTTTCCCAATTTTCTATTCTTTTCATTGAGGTTTAGTTTATCACTCACTATGCGATCACTAGATTCAGAACAGTTAAACTATATTTTAAAACTGATAAGTAATAATGAAGGCTAAAACCCGACAATAAGTTTCAAATTATTAAATAACAGTGATGGCGATATGCGTCAACTCTGTCCAATTACCAATGCACATTCACAAATGTCACTAAATAGTTTTATTGAAAGTTAAATGGTATTTTCAATATCATTTAACTTTTAATAAAATAATTTATTTTTTTCAAAAACCTTTTAATAAAATATTTTGTTAAAATCATTTTTAAAAAATCATTTGTCATCAATTGTTTTGTTTACTATGAAATTTAATCTAAAAATGTTGTATTTCAATGTGAATGAAACCTTTATTTAAATATATCCTGATGATAAACCACTATCTACAAAAGCTAATAGTATATTGTTTAAATTCTTATAAAGAAAGGCGACGTAGTTCGTTTAAATAAAATATTACGTGATAGAAGTCGAGAAGCATCAATTAGTGATTTTGAAAACTTATATAAACTATAGTTTTTGCTTAACTGTAGTATTTGAACTCAAATGAGTCATTTAATAAAGTAAATATAATATTCTAATGCTTGTAAAATATTATATAATGATTTAATTTATACGTAGTAAATATTTCTTAATCGTTTTAAATTAAAACAACGAATGTCAAATAAACTTAAGTGCTTTATGCGCAATGTAATGTTGTGAGTCTTCTAGGTTTAAAACAAATTCTTTGAAAACATATCGAATTAATTAAAACGTTTATTATAAAAGAAATCTTATTACATAACTCATAACTTTTATAAAAGCCATATTTCACAGAAAAGGTGAATGAAGGTGTTTTAATAGTTTAACATATTGTTATTAATAATATTTTCGCAAGTTTAAAAAAAAGGATCCTCATTTTTGATTGTAAAATTAAACAATCTATCCTGAATTCGAAAACTCAAAATATTTTGTTATATAATTATTTTGTAAAATGTAGGCAATTATCTCATTGGTCACTTACTAATATTTTCTTCTAAAACGTTAAAAAAAAGTATGTATATTAACATTACATAGAATATTTAAAAATGTAAATACAGATAAATAAGGTACAAAGACAATGTGAAGGAGTGACAAAAAATCACCCTTAAATCATAACGTCTTGCAGTTGAAATGACTAGAAAAATAATAGTCGATTTAGCTTAACAATAAACGACATTTCCAATTTAAAGAGATGGAGGACTTAATTCCCAAGATACAGAAACATAAAATATAAATGTAAATAAAATGTAAATCACACTTTAAATTATCATAAACTACCAATTTACGTAAAATAATGTACGATTTGGACAACTCAGCTTCTCCCCCAACTAATACCAACATACACTGATCCAAACAACAAAAAAAGTCCTACAAAGACATAAAGGGTTCCTTTATCGCAGACCATTCTCCTCAGCTCTTGGCCATTCTCTCCATCCTCTAGATCAGTTTCCGTGGTTAAAGAGAGCTCCCCCTTTCTCTTTCCTTCCATATGTTGAGCTTGTGGCAGGGGAAAAAAATCATAACGAAGAAGTTATATTGGGTATTAGATATAAATCAGGGTTATGGATTACTTCGGCGGTCTCTGCCTGCTCTAAGTACGTTTTGACGAGAGTCGGACGATAAAAAATTATACTCCACCCCAACTTATATAGGTTTTTTTTAAACCTTTTTTTATATATTTCTTTTCTCTTTTAAGCTAAACTCTGTCGCAAGGAGGTAAGTAATGCTAAAATAATACGTTTTAGAAGAACATTATTACTGGTATTGGCGGTGGTTATTTTGATTTATTTGCTATCTTTGATGTCTCTCCTGTGCCTCGGGTATGTTTATGATATTATGTGTGCTTTTTGTATTGCGTGTGGTGGCAGTGATTTTCTTTTAAATATCTCAAAGACGATGTTTCTTTTTAATAAATATGCAGGATTTTTTTGGTAATCGACTTCGTAGAATATTTAGATGGTCTGGAATATTTAAAAACTTATATTAGTTAAAGAGCGTTTTTAAACGATTTTTTTTAACTGGAGAACATAATTAGTAGTAGATATCGGTACGTTATAAGAATGATATACAAAACTGGAATAGCTTAATGCCCGTGACTAAACAGTTCAGTTAATAATTAAATGTTTTAGCTTATAAACAATGGGCAATGGAAATTTATTGCAACTAGTGTTATTTTTCTCAATTGAACATATATTTATTTAAATTTATTTTTAAAAATTCTGAACTAAGCAAAAATTTAACTTTCAGTAAATTTGCTGTGCTAGAAATATACAGTATAGTAATTATACACAAACTATTATGGATAAACATATGAACAAGGAAAGTATAGATTACACATTCTACTTGCATTGATGCATTTTCCTATAACGTGCAGTAAATAGGAAATGCATCAAGTAAAAAAATATTTGTGAAGGAATTATAATTTTTTCACTAAAGATCGATGTGAATATTTACTTACTTAATTCAGGTATTTGCAATTTCTCGGGAAAGTATCTTACGATATAACAATGCAGTTTTAATTTTTTAGAACAAGTGGAATAAATATGTGATCTTTTGAATAATATTAAATTTATGATTGTAAGTGTAACTTTAATTTGAAGAAAGTAATTGCTTTAATAAAATAATGACTAAGATCATAAGCAAACTATCAATTTATATATAATAACCCAACACAATAATAAAGACATATTTTCCCAGATATAAAAAATACAAGTTTTTTTTATATATTTAAACAAACAAATGTTATAATATAGTCAGTTACATATTGAGCCATCAATTAATATGTTATAGTTAAAATGCTTCGAACGATAACTTATAACGTTAATTTGATAAGTTTATATTATTCAAGAATACAAAATTGCACACCCATTTATTGCTTAGACGATTAAATAAAAAATTGCCCAAATATACGGCTACATCGTTACATTTATAGAAGACTAGCATACTTCTATAAAATATTAATATAATAACAAAAATATTTATTTTAATGAAAATATTCCAAATGTTCAAAGGGGGACCTCTCACCACTATTTTTACATGATAAAAAAATTCTTATATAAATTAAGTGACATTTCTAAAATGAATAAATACGATGAAAGGTGAAATTCCCCACGCCAGAAAATTTCAATAAAAAAGCACGCATTCATAATTCAAAACATCTTTAATCTCCTCAGTCCTAATGTTGCCTATGGGAGACATTAAAATGATTATTTTTTTTAGTTTACCTTAACTAAATAAAATGTTTTTAGATACATGAAAGTAATTCTAGCTTACTTTAACGTACGTCAAACATTTTACAGACATTAATTTTCCATGAAATATGATTTGTGAGTCAAAAGGATAAGAAAATATTGCTCATATAATTTGAAGCGGTAAAAATAAAAATATGCACTAAAATATGTAAGTTAAAAAAACATTCTAATTTATTTAAGATATATTTCTAAAATATTAAATTTCATTTAAGCCAACGAATGTATGGTTCTATTTGTGGAAGAATCTCAGATAGAACCATACATCTGTGTCATTCGCACCTCCAAACAAAGAAAAATATATCCAAAATATATAAATAAAAGCACAAAAATGATAGATTTTGTATACAACTTCCACAACTAAAGAGGGGGGAGGAGGAAATTCGTGCAGGGGCGCTATAAAATTCTGGCATGGGAGCTAAAAACAAAACTAAGGGGGAAACGTTCCGGTTTTCTTTCGAGAATGCTAGCGAAAAAGGAAAATGTCTTCCGTGGTAACAGATGGTCGAATATATATGAGAGCAGCTCGATGCTTGGCTCAATAGAATCAGAAAGGTAACTGCAATGACCATGGGGAGATGGGAACAGATGGTCAAAAGGATAGGAGCTTGTAGTTAAATCTTTGGCTCAAGTGAATCCCTGGGAACATCAACCATAAAGATCTCATCACCTTCTCTTCGTACATTAATAGCCGAGCTTGAACAGTATCACATTAGCTCCAGCACTTTTGTTAGGGGTTGCTTACCAACTGATACTCTACTCCAAAAGAGTTCGTAATACAACTACTAATAAGCACATTCAGTGACACGTGTGTTCAGAAAAGGGCTGTTTAGATAGAATACAATACCATAACTTAACCCATAAGGAAAATGGATTTACTCTTTTCCCAAGCTATGTTCTTGATTCTAATCAGAGGGGAAATACTTTTCTCATTACCAAAATGTTTTTGATTTTAGCATTTGAGGAATAAAACTTTTATACAAAAGCAATACAATTCATTATTATATAATTGAATATATGCAAAGGTGAAATCTAGTTTAAGTATTATACCATTTAAATGTTCGAAAAAGAATTCAGGGCTACAGGAAAATTCATATTTCTTTATAAAACTTTATAAATGTGGAATGTTAAAAGACACTTCTAAATTTAATAGACGATATTTAATTTATCACATTTGTTGCATTTTTTTAATGACAATGGAAATTAAATGCATTTTTGAAATTATCAACAAAATAATGGCTATTGCATCCAGTAGGAACCTTTAACAAAAATGTAAATAAATTACTTATAAAAAAAATACTTGGAGAACTCAACACCATAAATGGTCTTTTCCAATCCATTTATACACCATAAATGGTCTTTTCCAATCCATTTATGGGAAACATAATCATCAAAAATATCCAAAGATATTTTGCTTTAAAAAAATAGTTCCTTTTTTTGAGAATCTAACGACACAAAACTTATATTTCTATATTATGTATAGCTAATTATTTTTTCCGAATCAATATTAAGCTCTAGTACAAGAGTGAATGAATACATTACTTTTAAATCATTTTCCATAGTGATGATTTTTTTCATGTTTGATCAAGTTTAATTGATATAAAGTTCATATCTATTTGAAGAAACAGTTCCAAATTTGCTAGTGTATTTTCAAACATATTACTTTAATCTCTCTTTAGAGATTAGTAATATATATATTATTTGTTTGTTTGTTTTTGTAATGTTTTTTAAAAAATAATTTGACCAGTGAAAATGAAGGATTTCTTTTTTTAATTATTTTTCATAAAAATTCTTTTGCAAATAACAAAAATCTGTAAAGACAGTTTGTTAAACTCGTGTTGTATATAAAAATGCAAAATTATAGTTTTTAAGAAATTATTTTCTTGACATATATTAAAAATAAGGAAGGTAACTTATTTGCAAATTTTTATTTTTTTTATATAAAAAATTCTGATTTTTTTTAAATGTTTAACATGTGATTATATTAAGATTTGCACACAGGTGTGGGAAAAAAATTATAATGACATTTGCAAAATTAAAGAAAAAATAAAAATGTGTCCTTTAAAGAATATTGCTTCTTATAATATCACAAAATAGTTTATCAATCACAATCGATAGCAATGTTTTTACTAATTCAGAATGCTCAACTAACCAGAATCTGGAAACAGAAAACCTCTCGAAAAATCTACAACAGCTCTCTTACCCTCCAGGAAACGCAAATGGTCCTTGTTAACAGCTATTTAAACAAGGCTGTTCCTCAAATCCATTACAGAAAAGTTTGCCAATCAAATCTTTCTCGCATGACATCGAGGCACTCTGTGGAAATTTTTAGCGTCTAGGGTAAAATTCGAAATATCTTTCACAGATGAGATTGCATTCCATACGATTTCACGTTCTATCCTCGCTCAAGTAACTTCATTCGGGAGTAGCAAGGAATCACAGTTTGGATGTTTCCAGTTGAACGCTTTTCACAGCAAATGAGAATACCAAGCATGTGTGAAATGCTTAGAATGAAAGGGAGGGACTGAGCATTTTTCAGGTTCTCCTGACTTCTCCTCACCTAATTAATTTGTTTTGGATGTCAGGAGAACTATTTCAAGATGAACAATGCCCATTCATATTAGGCCGAAGTACATGAGACTGACATTCGAAAAAGGAAGCTACGGTTTGATTGAACTCTGAGTAATCAGAAAAAAATATTCCGATATCAGAAAGTGTTGGTTTTATTCACAATGCCATTCCAGTGGTGGTGGTGTGTTAAAGTAAAGTATGTTTCGTCTATTGTCTCTTTTCTTCCTGACTTACTCATTTGAAATACAGCCCCGTAGTCGCCATTTATAACTACTCGGACTAATAAAGCATAACTACGTATAATCGTAACTATATATATATATATATATATATATATATATATATATATATATATATATATATATATATATATATATATATATATATATATATATATATATATATATATATATATATATATATATATATATATATATATATATATGATGTTTAATTTATTAGATGTGCAGTCGTTATAGTGTTTAGACAGGTTCAGTTATGAAGGTATAAAACAAAGGCTAAATTATTATGTTCAAATCATTTATTGTTCAGGACTTCCGCGCAAGACCTCATAGCTTCGAGGTTACATCGTGAATCTGTATCAAGATGGAGATTTTGAGAAAGAGAATACACCCTGGACACATCTGATTGGTTCCTCGACTTTTAATTCGCATTTTCTAGTTACTTTCAGTTCGGCTTTTCGATTCGAAGTTGCGTGGGAGGGAAAGTAGTCACATATGTAATGGTGACTCATCAGAGATCTCATGTAGGATATTTCATCATGTGATGAAATATGTTGGATGCTTTGGTACTGGGAAAAGGGGCGATATTCCAAGTTAATTAAAGTAATGCTATAATTTTAAAGTGGGAAGACGAGATATAAAATATCTTACATATATATATATATATATATATATATATATATATATATATATATATATTATATAGATTACTTTATATAAAGTTTTTTAAGGTACTATCATATGGGTAGTTTACTCAAGCATCTGAAACGGCTGAAATATATTTGTATTATTTAACATTTGGCCTATATGTACGTACTTTATAATATTAAAAACCTTCATTTGAAAAAGAGGGATTTTATAAAAGACATTATTACTTTATAAGCATTCAGTTTTATTTAAATATTGCGCATTCTTATCATTACCCCATACTTAAACCAAAAGAATACATGTGGTAAAAAAGAATTTTACCGAAAATATTGAAATCTAAAATAAGGGAAATGAAAGAAACGAATTCTCTCTTTATGTAATGAGCAAAAAATATCCAGCAGTGAAAATTAGTTTATCTATTTCGCCAAGGGATGAGTTTTATGTAAATGAATCCAAGAGACGGAAACTTGTAGAAATTTTTTCCGTCTCTTGCCCCTCTTTTTCGTATTTCCTCATTTGAAATACAGCGCATTCAACTTGGAAAAAGTAGTCGTCTATTATAACCATTCGTACTGATAAAGAATAATTGCATCACTTTTAGTGTCAAAACTCCAAGAGAAGAATATTAAATGCAAAAATTAAGAATACTAATTTTAGACATTGTTTCATTCATTTACATTAGATTACACTTATTTTATGTTATCTTTATAAAGCTCATTAAATTGTGAACTTTTGAAAACAGATAAAAGTGATTGTCATTTTTTGAATGAAATGTTTTTTTTTACTAAATGCTCAGAAACAGAAAAGCGAATCAGTTAAAGAAAGCACTTTACATTAGAGATTAATATTTTGACAAAAATTATATTAATTTCAATTTACATATGTACAAAAAGATAGATATTGATAATTTGAACTTATATATTGTTTTTTTTTTAAACAAAATATATAATTAGTGTAAAAGAACCCTAGATATGGCTAATTCATTATTAATAAAAATAATTTCTTTACGCGTTTATTCAAATAATTTGTGTGGTTGTAAATGTAGGATCTAATTAATTTCCTTCCTAAAAATAAACTGTTTAATTAATTTTACAAACGGAAAATTGTTGAACTATTTATTAGTTAGCATTATATTCAGCATTTATGTGTTTATTCATTATTGACGGGTATTTTCATATGCATTTATATAGTATATAAATATTTTAACTTAATATGATACAGCTATCAAACAAAAAGACACCTTCTTTAGAAAAAAAAGTCATGTAGAAGTTGGTAAGAATGTTTTTTATTGTGTACAAATTAATAGAAAACTTTGGCCATTTCTATTTAACTGTGCAAAAACTTGCCAGTAAAACTCAACAAAAGCAAATTAATTTAGTTTTAAACACCCTCATTAAAAGAATGAAAATCGAACATCTGGAGGGCAAAGATAAATGACCAGAAACGACACGATTGGAGCAGCATTTTGCCAAATCTAATGACTAATTAATGGCGATGCCTTGTTAATGACCAGCTCCTCAGTGACTAAACGCCTGAAGACTTCGGTGCAGTGACGCATCAGTTATCTTCTAATAAGGAGATTTAGAAGATTTTCATCTTATAACAGACACTCGACGTTTGATATGTATATATTTTAAAATATTCACATATTTAAGAGTATATATCCTCACATTAAATATTCTAACCCTCTGGCACATCACCATAAAAAATTAATAAAATGTATTTTGTTTTGTGGTTTTTTATGCAATTAAGGAATAAATAATAACACGAAAATTAAAAAGAAAACTTTCGTGTAAAACACACTGTGGATTGAAAAATATATTTTTTTATATATGCTTAAAGTGTAAAATAAAATATGTTCTCTGTCAAAGAAAATTATCTCAATTTAGCTGAATGCTATGAAAGTTTATTTAAAAATTAAAAGTATCCTTGAATAATCGATTGGCACATTTATCATTTATATGTTTTAAGATATAAAAATTACATCTAATAACGAATAACTTTAAATTAAAAATCTCCATGAAAAAGTTACGAAATATTTAACATTTAAATATAAACACAATATATTCTGGATTATTGGAAATATACATCAATAAGTTATATTTAATATCTAATGCAATTTATGTTTCTGAGTAACTAGAAACCAAATGAATCCGAGTGTTTAGATTTATTTTTGCAAAAGCAACTTGAGTACATAGAGACAAATATACAGAAAGAGCTAAATGGAAATTGAAAAAAAACAGGACTATCAAATTTAGGAACGAAATAAAATACGAATATATTATGAAAAATGAGAAATAAAAAAAATGGAGAACTAACTGAATTGTAAATGGAAGAATGGCATCCAGTTCGAAAGGTATGGAAAAAATCGGAAAATGTTGACTGTGGAATAGCTAAAATAATGAAGACAAATAATCAAATATTGGTAGAATAAAGAAAAAAGTTATGATTTTGAAAGTTAAATAAACTATAACAAATATGTTTAAAAAATCAAGTATGGAGTTCGACGATAAAAATCGAAGTTTCATACTGAAAATGGTTTAACTTCTGTAATGAATTACAGAAATTACATATACATAGAGTTTAGCAAGATTTATCAGAAGGCGTATATAATCATAATTATATATATATTTTTGATGGGTTCATTAAATTTTAAACAAGATTGACACAGATAAATGTGTTAGTCTACTTAGTCACTTCATCAATAAAATTGAAAGAAACATTTTGTACGCAGAAACAATTGAAACTCATTTTCACAACATAAAATCTTAACTTTAAAATATATCGATAAAAGACAAGCAAATAAGAATTGTCTTGTACGTGACACAAAAAAACTATCACAAAACCAAAATTACGATTTTCATATACAAAAACGAATAGAATAAATAACCAACGCTAATTCCTAAACGTGACAAAACGTAGACATAAATAAGCCTTTGATAAAAAAATTTTCGCAAAACGCAACTAAAATATTCGAAAATGTCTATCTTCTCCACCAGTGAACGAAGAAAAAAAGCAAGCAACCTCCTTCATTTGTAAATAGGGGAGGCTGCTAATGGAATCTTGCACTTCTGAAGCTTACAGTGCACAGTAACAAATGAGAAGCAAAGTCGTCAGGCCATCTGCTGACGAAATTAACAGATAATTATAATTAGCAACAGCCTCAGATAATTTAAATTAATCGTGTAACATTAATTATGGTCGACGGCAGAGCGATTGGCAAGTGCCTGGCTGAAACAGCGAATTTTCAAATTGCGCTCCAATAAGAAAAGATAAGGGGCCAAAAAATAAGCCTCGATGAAATATCGAGTTAGTTTCTTAGTCAACCCTAATTAATTTACTCGAGATTTCTTTCCAATATTCCGGGATCGGGCAAGAAAATAAAATGCTATTTTTACACCGTGGGAAGAAAGGGCGCGTTAGGGTGATAAATGTTAACCCCGTTAGATGGTGAGGGTGCGATTACCACGCTTATTATTTCCGAAGGTGAGGCAGAAGTATCATTAAGGCTGCTGAAATGTCTACAAATATTTATGGTTTATTTCCCTTCTTGGATTAAATTAAAAAATTGCTAATGGTAATTTTCTTGAGTCTCATATTTTGTTTTAAGTTTAGAGAGGAATTTCTAAAATAGAATTAAAAATAAAACGTGGAACTACCAAAAATAGTTAATAACTGCAGAAAAAAAAAATAGTGTGAAAATAGGATAAAGGTTTTAAGTCTAAAATATACGATTTGGCGTTATCTCTTAAATACTCCATTCGCGCAGAAAATAATAGAGTTTCTGTACAAATATAAGATTACTGTTATTTATTTCTTGAAGCAGAATAAATAGGAAGGAAAAAAATACTTGATTCTTCCTTATTATTTAATCATTAATTGCTAGATTTAAGCCTTTCTACCCTGGTTTGGCATTTCAAAGAGCACCGGTTATGTACTATTATATTAACGAGTTTTTCTTACATTGAATATATATATATATGACAATATACCACAATATGTAGTATTCTGAAAATATGTGATGACATGCATTTCTGATGTAAATATATTTATGTCTGTTCATCTTTAATTAGTAAACAATAACATATCATCGTGTAAGTTATATTTGCTGTTTAAACTAGTTTTGGGAGAAATTAGAAGCAGACAGACCGGAACTTCCTAACGTTAAGAAAAACATTAAATTCCACAAAAATAGTAATGCAGCATTATATCCACACGTTCATTAATTATGATATTTAAGTGTTAATGATAATGTATCTATAGATATAATTTAAACAATGAAGAATGTTCATGACACTGTGACGCCATGTCGACCAAGTATAAATAGTATTAAAAAAACAAGCAAATATATTTGTTTAAAGGGGTTGTTATATAACCCTTTACACACATATATTTGCTTGTTTTTTTAATACTATTTATACGTTTTTTTTTTTTAAGTTTTCAGATATTTTAATTTTGTATCTACATATGTCTGCAAAGCATATTAACATAATCACATGGTCAAACTTTAAAAATAAAATTTTTAAAAATAAAAATAAATAAAAAAAAGTTTATTTTTTTATTTTTTATATAAGTAAACAAAATATTTTCTGAAAATCTGTATTTATGCCTTTTTATAAACAAAAAAAATGTGTTTAATAAACTGTTTTTACAGATTTTTGTTAATTGTTAATTTTGTTAATTAATTAAAAAAAAGAAATTTTGTGAGAAATATTTTTAAAAAAAGTCATTTATTTCACTAGTAAAACTATTTTTTTTAAATACTAAAAAACATATAATCTATATATTACTAATCCCTAAAGGCAAATTAAAACTATATGTTTGAAAATACACCGTAGCAAATTTGGAGTAGCTTCTTCAAATATATCTGAAATTATATTAATTTAAACATGACCAGTCATAAAAAAGTCGTCACTGAGAAAAATGAGTTCAATGTTACGTATTCAAGCAATTTACTTAATATTGATTCCAAAAAATAAGTAGTTATACTTAACATAGAATTATAATTGTAATGTTGTTGTTTTAAAAATAAAATGAACTATTTTTTAAAGCAATAAAATATTTTTGATGATAATGTGTCCCATACACTTCTTTAAATAATTTCCAATAGTTCATTTCAAAAAGAAAAACACTACTAAAATGCGGAAATTTTAAATCGAGCTGATATCAATTCAAAAAAGAAATGTTACTAAATAAATTCAATCTAATCTCATGTATTTGCCGCATTTTTTTTCTCTCATTTCATATTAAATAAGTTTTCTTTAACTCTTAAAGTAAATATAATTCCTGTTAATGCACAAAATACTAACTAGCAGTAACATCCTTATTGCTAGAAAGTATTTTCAATACCATGTTTTTTCTTAAATATAATTTTAACAAACAGAAATCGAAGCTGTAATAACATACGAATTTTAAATCATGAAATAACACAGAAAAAAGTAAAAACAGTTTTTCGCTATTCGAAACAGCTAATGGCATTTATCAAATCAAATGCTATGTTATTTTGGGTTAATTGGCTATACGTTGTTGTTATGCTATTGTTAAAGGAAAATTAATAAGTTTAGAAATAAAACGAAAAAAATTCCAGAGAGCGAATGAAGGCAATTTTCAGGAGTTACGACCGATGTTCGGTATATTTTTTTGGATAGGGGAAGGTAGGATACTTATCTATATTAGCCGTATCCTTATACTTACGAGTCGGCGTTCCTTATGTTGTATAGTTGAGAAAAATGTGTTTTTTTTAAATGACGAGTCTCAAAAAGCTATTCAAACCTCAAAGGTAAGTGCGATAACAGGGGATTTATTTACTTGATATTTCTAAATATATAAAATTTGTTTGAAGCAATGTCCTCATGGAGTATACTTGTAGATTACTGACTCGTTAACCAAATTAATAATGTCCTGAACGAACAAAACATAATAGTTGTTGTTTTGTTTTCCATATATTCAGTTCAGACACACATAAAAGAAACGTTACAAAAAATTATTTTGTCGCGTTAGAACTATAAAAACAAATTACAATATCTGTCCTTAGTTTACTACACTACCACATAATATATATATTCAGTAAGACTAAATTATATATAGTGCTACATTATAAAAATAATATAATAAAATTTGTCTAATTCGTTTAAATACAAATACTACACGAAAATTATAAAGATAGTTTACTAGTCATATAGGTGTTAAAAAAATAGAGGAATAAAATAATTTACAAATTTCCAATTCGTGGTTATTTCAAAAAATTCTCAGCCAAATACGTTATTAACCTGTCAGTTCCCAAATAGGACCTGGCAGTGATTTTCATTTTTAAATTTAGTTTCGTAGGGCCTCTAAATAAGACAGAACAACACTTGCCATTTCTTTGTACAAATTTACAATTTTTTGTAAAATGCTGTAGATTTTATTATTATTATTATTATTATTGTTGTAATTTTGTGGGAATTTTGGTGTAGAAGGTTCTCAAGAAGTCACTAGATGGCAACATAGCTGACTACACTAGTGGCTAATTTAAATAACATAACCCAGAAATTAGGTGAAGTATGTATTGGGAATTGAACTGGAGGGTTCAGCACACACAGAATGTACTAGAGTTATTTAATGTATAAAAGTTAGATTTCATGCTGTTATTATCTATAGAAAATATTCAGCATTGATAGTGGAGCAAAAAAAATCATAAAAGTTCAGAAATATGAGAGCAATAAAACTTTTAGACGCATTTTATCGAAACAATATTTTTTTAAATAATTTTTTTTTTAAAAATGCTACTTTAATTATTTTGAAGTTGAAAAAGATATATATTTCTTTTTTTCACGTTATTAATTTATATACGCACCTCATTTTATTAATTTATATACGCACCTCATTTTATTAATTTATATACGTAGACATTACTAAAGACGAATTTCAAAAACCGAAAAAAAGATATTCTCTAAAGATCGTGTGTGAAAGAAACCTTTTTGCAATTAAGTATGTAATTCGATTATAATTTATTCAAAATAAAGTAGCACTTCATTAGATTTCTTAAGTAAAACAAATACAGCACAAAAACAATCGTTACTAGAAACGAATTTTCATTTAATTGTGCTTATAATTAAATGGAAATCAATTAAGAATTATCCCTTTAAACTTCTGTATTACGTTTTTAAATCTCAACCTTACTCTTGTCTTAATTAAAATATTTTTCATCAATTAATAAAATTAAGTAAACCGTGCTGAAATTTCAACCGCGTCTAGAAGCTCATATTCCATTTCTCATTATCTTCATAGGATTATTATTAATTCGTCAATTAAAACACTGCTCTGGCGAAAAAAGATAATTATGATTTAACTAAAAAGTTAAGTAGCAAAATTAAAATTTAGAAATCGGGTTAGAATATTTCTAAAATTCATCGTTAATAAATGTCTTCGGTATTAAAAAAGTATCTTGTTTAAAGTATTGTTATTATTTTATTTCTAAAAAGAATAAAAATGAATAATTCGATATAAGCAACCAGAAATTTTTAGAAATAAATTAAATGAATTGTAAACTTGTTTCGAAGGAACACAAATATAAAGTTATGACAAGCACAACTAGTGTGGTATCCAAAGATATGCAAATATATGAAAATTCTGATAACCAAAATATAAACACAACATGTGAAAATATTTGGAGCGCATAGGATAAAATTTATTCATATATCAAACTTAACTCTGTATATTTTGAAGTTATTTTCGACCTTTCTTGTAGAGAGCGTTTTATAAAATAGAACATTGTTGAACAAATTAAGCCGCGAAGAGAAACACCGTTTGCAAGTGTTTGTCAAAATGTAAATAGTTTCTCTCTATTTTACTAATAGATGGCATATTCTTAATTGCATTGCAAATGCAGATATATTGTGAAAATAAATTATGGTTAAAGGGATTTGTAAACGATATGTATTTCGTACTGTAAAATATATTTCAAATTAGGTAATTAATTTTAATCATAAGCAGTAATAGCCTCGAAACATTATTTATTACTAATCATGAAGGCATTATTTTAAAGTTGTATATTTTTATTTTACTACCCACACTAAAAAAGGAATTATATGATTTATGGTTCCACTGGTTATCTCTAAATACGTATTTTCAATGCAAAGAAAAACTATACGATTGCTGAAAGATTTATACATATTATAATGTACAGGTTTTTAACATGAACAGAATAATTTGATCAATATTTACACAATGTGACATTAATTAGATTGTTTAAAACCCACAAAATAAAAATTTTGTTTCTATTTACATGTGTTAGTCGATCACGCAAGAAATATTTAATGAAGTTTGATGTCATTTGATGGGACGGATATCAATTATACATTGCGATATTAAACACTCTTGTACGAATTAGATTTTTTTAATGTAATTGAAATGTAATATTATTTTAACTTAAATAGGGTAAATAAATTAGCATTAAAGTAAATTATTTCAAAATCGTTATTGCTTGTGCAAAAAGTTAAGTATACCACAAACATTTCCGAAGCAGCTAAGTTAATGCCAACATAAAAACCCAATTCATTTCCTTAAGAATTAACTATTATGCAATGTGATATTTGTTTAATACTAGAAATTAATAACTGTTTCTAAGAGAAAAAAATTTGACTTACAAAATAATTCCTAGACCAAATTAAAAGTGAAAGTTAACGACGATTAACACCAAAATACATAAAATCAATGACAATTTTCTGGCAGTCAAAATTAATGACAGTTTTAATCGACAGCCTACGCGAATAATCGATAAAAACGATTCAAGTGAGATATCGAAATGGAAATTCGGATCAACTAACGCACAAGATGATATTTCTTGTCATTCAATCGATGAGGAAACGAATTTTTACAAAGAAAAATTAACTGTTAAAGGCTATACTGTTGAAAAAATGTATAATAAATAGAAAAAGAGAGGTAGGATAATTAATTAGATACGATCTTAACAAATACGAAAATATTATAGATTTGCTTATAAAATTTCGATATTCAAATGCAAGATTTAAAAACTATTGCATATATCTGGTATTTTATCATATAAAAAAAAACTATGTTGCCGAATCATATATAATCAAATAAAAAAAACTATGTTGTTAGTTAAGAATCCTTTCAAGCTAACATGGAGAAATAAGTCATCTAATACGCAAAATAAGCATTTGGTACTGCTTATATTAAAATTTTGAATTTTAAATTTTTTTTACTAGCACATTGTTTAGTACAAGGTGACAAAATTATGTATATAAATAATATTTCGTGTTGTATCTATACGTAAAATATCTTACACGGTATATATATGTTTCTACACGGCACTATATGTTTACATATTTTTTTTTAAATATCAACAACAAAAATCACGTACATAAGGGGGACAAAACTTTCATCCACATTTTTACATTCGTATGGTTTTAGTCTTGAAACATTACATATGATATTTTTAAGATTCCCTTTATATATTGAAGTTATAAGAGTATACTGGATTTAGATGCTTATTTATTTTTCTACGGAAAAATATTATTTTATTACTGGAAGCAAAATTGCGAATATTAAATAAAATTTTATGTTAAGAGGGGACTTTCGAAAAACCCTTTTCAATTTTTTTTTGCAATAAAATATAAATTTTAAATTTCTACGAATAACTTGATGTACGACTGAAAGAAATCTTCAACATGCACACAAAAAGCGATATATATGCCTTTGCAAAGAATCAAGATTACGAAAAACCCCTAGAAAAAAGTCGAAAAGAAATTGAATTCTCTGTCCGGCGCTGCACACGTCCACTATAATTCCCCGCTTAAACTACCATTTCAACTAGATTTCGGCAAAAAAAAAACGCCTTTAAGTAAATGAATACCGGTCGCCGTTCCAACAGAAAAAATAGCAATTCAAACTGACGCGGCAAGGGAACAGCGATAAACGGCCCGCGCTCACACAAACCGAAATTGCTTTCAAATTTCTCCACCGTTACGCCCAGATTTCTAGACACCGCAAAAACCGCCCGAAAAACAAATACATAAGCCACATACCAAATAAAAAAAAAAACTAGAGCCAAAATGAGAGCCACATGAAAAGCGAGGGAAAAGGATAAAATAGGTGGGGGGGGGGGGGCTAGGACTAGAAATACTAGTGCTAAAATTGACTTTTTGGCTTTTTTCCAGCCTCCGGTACACAGATAGCTGGAAATGTTTGCATCATTATTACAGAGAGCTGTACCACCACGAAATGGACGGAGAACATACACAAAAGAATAAATAAAAAAAAAGGAAATATTAAATACTACCCTAGACGATACGGAAAGACGTCTGGAAAGCGGCCTTTTATTACCGTTCATTAGCAAGTGCCACGGTGTAATCATTGCAAAATATTTCTCGCTTCCAGTCTCTTCTTCTCGGGCCTTAATGCAAAATATTGTAAGCTAGACGGGGAAATTACTTTCCCGCCGTCACATACCTCACTTTAATATCCAGGATTTTTTCGAGGTGATGGTAGTTGCTATGGTGAGCATTGTCAGGGTGGCTGGAGATGGAGGGAACCGCACTACCCAACACAAAGGAGATTGATCCCGTAATCACGGCACAGTCCTCCGGAGACGAGGACACGGAAAAAGACGTGCGAGATTAATATGGACGTGTGTTGGGAGAAAGAATTTGAGGAGAGTTATCAGATGGATTATGGTTAACTAAATGGAACCAATCATTCTGAAATGGTAATGAAGGAGTAATCCATTATGCAGGTCTTGAAAATTTGAGACGTGGAAAAATAATCAGGAATGCTTTGATTGATTTCCTATTGTGTTGTGCTCGGATTAATATGGACCTGTGTTGGAACGGAGAATTCGAGGAATGGTTTATGGTTAACTAAATGGAACCAATTTTTCTGAAATGGTAATGAACGAGTAATATGTTATAATGCCTCAAAAGTTTGGCAAATTAAAAATAGTCAGGAATGTTCGGAAGGATTTCGCATTATTTTGTGATTTGATTTTTAAAAGAGTTTAGTGTAATATGTGCGTAAGAGCTCATTTGACATACTGATACAAAGTAGACCTTAAATATCATAATACCTCATGCACTGGGCCAGTGCGAACTTGTCGCTATATCGTAAAGTCGTTGTATGAATTAAAATAAAAATATTATTACATACAAACTAATCAACCAATAGGGAGGAACACTTTCAGTCGCGGCGGTCGTTATAAAGCAAGAGTAGCTATATCCGTGTGTCATTGCCAAGAGGGTCTGCTGAATTTTCATAAAGTATATTTTATACACATTATCCCAAATAACAAAGAAAAATAATGTTATAGTTCCGTATAAAGTTTTCTTATTTTAACCT